>NW_024121510.1:1092452-1234896 GCF_016745375.1 Pimephales promelas | reverse complement strand
ATGTGAACAGAAGATGTGCAGTCTTTCATAGTGAAGTGAACAGAAATGTTCTGTTCTGCTTATCATTGGAATATTGTCATGTCATGCCTGTTTGGATTATCCGATAGTTGTTGTGGTGTTGGTGATATTTTGAACCGAATTCATTTATGTGGTTCTTTGTTTTTCTTCATTGCTTTCTGAAATTAAGGTTCTATTTGATGGACTTGTTTTGGGATGCACTGATATTAAAATTCTGTAGTAGGGCTATAGGTTAAAAATATTGATTTCTCGATTTTAATATATTTTCATTTTGATGAATCGTTATCGATTCTTAAATCCCAAGAATTGATCTTTTAGTCTGCTGTTTTCAGTTTGTGAATGAGCAAAATTTTGTTGTCCATCACTGCCTCTCATCGCAATTGTGCTTTGTCCCTTTTGATGTGAAACATACTCTCAGCTTTCAAACAATACTGTGACGCTCTTTAATGTGTCGTGACCGATGACTGTAGTGCATCCGTTCAAACAAACGGCAGCGTTGAGGAGCGTACATGAACGGATCATCATTTTTTGCTTTACTTGTTACAGCACAAAGTTATTATTATAACGTTATTTTTATTAAAAAACATCCTTATCTGTAATTTGGATGAATAGGTAGCCTACAAATCAGTTAATTTTAGCTTTTAATATTAATGTACCAACTGGGGTTCTCTGTATAGTTTACAGCATTAGTTGAGATATTGTTTTTCCTTGAGAAAATGTTCCATGTAACTGATACGTTACCCCTATGAACAATATCAAAAACCAATCGAATCCAAATCAGAATCGAATCAAAAGCTTACTCGAATCGAATAGTGAAATTTGTGTCAATACAGAGTCCTATAAAAAGCTGGAAATTATTTTCATGTTATTACCAATAACTGAAACCATGTTTTGCATATATATATATATATTATTATATGTGTATATATATATATATATATATATACAATGTGTATATGTAATATAATATATGTATACATACACATACATATTATATGTGTATATATATATATATATATATATACAATGTGTATATATATATGTAATATAATATATGTATACATACACAATATATATAGTGTGTATATATATATATATATATATATATATATATATATATATATAATATATATAAAGTATATGTATACAAATATATATGTGTATATATAACATGGATGTGTGTGTGTTGGTTTAATGTTCAAATACAAGTGTCAAAGTAAAGGTAAAATGGACATTCAGTGGAAGGAGAGAAGACAAGTGACAGGTTTTATTTTGCAAAGATGAACAATATGAGAGGGCAAATGGCTGAATTTTCATTTTAGGGTGAACTATTCCTTTAAAATTAGGTTCTTAAATATTCATGATTGGCTGATAAATAAATAAAACCGTCAATAACAGAGTATAATGTGCGTAGTTTTGCATTATTTATTGGCCTTGCTATTTGTTTCAAGACCCTCACTCTTGTGTCATTAATATTTTTTCATATTAAATAAAATTAGTGGGGAACTTGACTCAGTCATACCTCATTGTGCAGTCATTTCAATTTCCCTGTGGTCTTGGGAGATTCATCTTGTTTTTTCAGAGAAGTAGTGATTCACAGCACTGCGGTTAAATATCATCTCTGCATACCTGTCAGAGACTGTTTCTCAGATTTTCCTTTGAAGGAAGGGGTATGAGGGCTGTGGTTCTTCCTCTTGCTGTTTTTAAGCCACATCTATTCAACTTTTTCCCCACCACAGGTTCCTTGAGAGGTTTGCCAGCCTTTTGTTTTCAGCGATGTCAGGTTACAGCTCACCACCCTTTGATTCATTTTTCCAGCACAAAATATTGCACAAAGTCCCTCCCTTTTAAGTTTATTAGCACATGATGTTTCTATGCATTTTTGGCTTGTTTAGCTAAAGACAGAACCCTTATGATGCCAACATATTTGTGTGCATGGCATTTAGTGTTTGCTTTCAACCCATGCTCATTATGAGACTTGTTTACTCTCAATAATTACATCCCATCCACGCAAATATGTGCTGTCTGTTCTTTATTTTTCTGTTTACTGCAGTTAACTCACTGCTATATTGAAAGAAATGGTAACGATTAACGAATGCATCATTAAGAGCCATGTTTTGAAGAATGCTGGCATTAAATGATCAGTCAGATCAAATGTTATCAGTGTTAAAGTCAACTAGAAAATATGTTACAAATATTATTATGCAATGTTATAATTGGTGATGCTCCCAAAGATTATTTCTATTAAGTAGGCCTAATTGAACTTATGCCATTATATCATACATCATATCATGATGGAAAAAAAAAAATCTTAGTAAAGTTCAACAACTTTAATGTATTTCTACTTTAGCATTCTTTCTTTGTCACAGTGAAGTGTTCACACTGCTTACATGTTGTGTGCACGAAACAGACACGGACATGGTCAAAACAAGTCATCAGAAAAGCACAAATTAAACGCATTATTCCGGCCATCCAAAATTTGTTTTGGCCGCAATTATGCTTCTTCTCTCTCTCCCTGTTTCAACCAAATATTAGGTTGTCAATTTCAGCCCTGTGGTGCTTACAGAACAGTACATTAATGTGGAGCATTTTTTCAACACAGCAACATTGGCTTGACCAATGGTGTGAGTTTGGGGGCGGAACTATCTGTTTGCTTGACCAATAAGAGATGAGGGATGGTGTTGGAGAAAGCTGTTTGAATATTACTTGTACAATTTAATTTGGTAATGTGTGTTGAGGGAAATTTCTCACTTTCAGCTTTAAATTGAAGTCTAGCTTTGTGTTTATTCCAGAATGTGTGCATGATGATCATTTTGATACTTAACCCTCTGGATTTTTTACATATTAGTGCAGCAAGAAGTCCAAACTGATTTCTTTGATTACATTTGGCACTTAGCTCTCAGGCACAGTTTTATCTCAGTTGTTTGGGATTACTTAAACTGCATTTTCTTAGAGTGATGAAAAGTGCAATATGAAATGAGAGAGGTATTTTTCCCCCGGCAATGGTTTGAGAAATGGTCTTATATTTGTAGGTCAGCCTGCCATTGCTTCTCTAATGAAACAAGCCATTACCTGTAAGTTACAGCTGTGTCACAAGGCTCTGTTGTGCCTCAGCATCATCTTCAGGGGTCTCTGTCAGTGGTGAAGAGAGAGAGAGAAAAAGAGAAGTCTGAATGTGAAGAGGCTGTATTCCCCAGTGGGCTTTTTATGAGAGGCTCTTCACAGCCAGCCTAATTAAAATGGTCATTGTGTCATTGTGCCCCCCCCCCCCCCCCTTTTCTAGGGAAAAGCTGCTATTTTTTTTTTTAGAAGATCAATTATTTATTTTAATAATAAATGTATGTTTGTGAGTTATGTTTATTTTTTTATATGAGGTCCTGAGTGTCATTGGCTTTGTTTACCTACACTCTAAAAAATGCTGGGTTGTTTTAACCCAACTTTGGGTCAAATATGGACTAACCCAGCCGTTGGGTTAAATTTTTACATTACATTTTTACCCAACATTTCGGGTTTGTCCATATTTGACCCAACATTGGGTTAAAACGACCCAGCATTTTTTAGAGTGTATGGTATTAAGGTGTGTTTTGGTCAATCAGATCACAAGTAGACGATGCTAAATACAGGTGTGAACAGGCTTTAAAACCTTTTGAGCTTGTCCACTTTCGGCCACTTCCATCGAAAGCTTTTATAGTGTAAACGTTCATGTGGTCGAATGTGTTCGAACAGCCACAAAAGACCATCTTTACTCTCCGCCAACTGACCTAAAGCGTTTATGACGGGAACTGCACTTGCCAGATGGGATTTTAAAGTGTGTCGACTTATTTTGTCCAGTAGATCAAAATATCAACAAAAAAACAAAAAAAAACAAGCCCATACCTGTATGTTTTCCCACCCATAGACCCTCTTTTTAAAGAAATCGGGGCCGAATTGGTTGAAAGTGGACAAAAGAGACTGATTAAAACACCAGGTGTAAACGGAAATGTCTTCCTCATGTACTTGTGATCCAATTGACCAAAACGCATCTTAATACCAAGTGTAAACAGGGCCATATGAGACTGGTGTACTCTTTTTAGTTGAGCTAGTAAACAGCCACCCTAGCAATCATTCACAATACCCTAGCAACCAGCCTAAACCACTTAGCAACCACAACCCATCCTTAAAATTGTGGCAGCAACTTTTTTTTTTTTTTTGGCACGGAAATGTAATAGAATTATTCAAAAGAGATTCAGTACATCTCATTTTGTTTAGACATTGTCTTTTCATTTCAGAGTATTATGAAATTAGGTCTTGAGCAATGAAACTTGGTTTACTCCATACAGATGAAATAAACTGATTTTGTTTCCTGTATCCTACTGGAAGTTAATACTAGACTAAAGGTCGGTTATTCTGGAATAATATTTCAAAACGATTTGCCAGTCATTTTATCAGATCTTATCAGTTCATCAATTTATTTTCACCAATTTGGTTGTCCTTGGGTGCCGCGAGGACATCTTTATAGGTTGCTATGGGAACGCCATTCTTGATAGTATCTTGTGTAGCCATGGACACTGAACAAAGCTAAATGTTGTTTCAGAGCATGTCTGTGCCTTTTGGTATCATGTTGACAGTCAGTTTTTCTTCAGCCAGAGTGAAATGTTGGTGTCATATGTCGTCTGGATTTCAGATTTAAATCATTTTTTTTTTTTCTGTTGTCTGCATAAACTTGCAAGACAGATGTGCTTCACCACTGCAAGAACTGTCTGATCGGATACCTTTTTCTCCACTTGGATCTCTACTTTTTGATAAGCTGCAGAAACTGTCACCAAGATCCTGGTCTGATGATTAATGTTGACACATTGTGCTGCTCGAGGACTAGATATGGACAGCTCTGTGACTCATTCGCTTTCTAGAATGCAAAACTCTATCAAAAGAGGTGTGGTAAAAGAGCCATGAAGACAGAATGTCGTGACTTCTTTTACCCTGGAAAGTACAGATCGTTTGGATTTCTATCCTTTTCTTCCAAGAACTGTCAGAATGCCCTTGGTGGACATTTAGCCTTGATCTCACACAATAGCTTGGTTTAGGCATTTGTAACATCTTTGAAAATCTGTTTAAATGATTATATGTTACATATATAAGCTCTAAACACAAATTATTCTCCTTGACATTCAACTTGGCTGCAACTAATGAGTATAGTTATATTTTCATTTGATATTCCACAAATGGTTTACCTTATATAATATTTGTACAGTCCTTGTGTTCTTTACGGTATTCCTTTTATATATATTTACGGTGTTCCTTTTATATATATTTTATTCAGTTTATTTTATTTTTTTACAAAAAGGCAGCAAGTTTCCTTGAACTTTTGGTAGATTTAAACCGAAAGTAATTTTACGAGTCAAAAGTTAATTCATAAATTGCTCTGACAGATTCAGTATTGGATTCATCAGACCACAAACCTGAGTTTGAGTCGTTTTGAACAGTTGATTAAAAGAATCCACTTCAAGGATTCTTTTGTTTTGTGAGTGGGATCGTACTGTAATATATAATTCATTTTGTCCTGCTGTAGATTTTTGCTCTGTCATGTAACTAAATGAAATTGATTATTGATTTGTGCAACAATTATTGTACATACGGATTTATGAAAGCAGGTTGCATATTTCTGTGTTGTCCGAATAACTTTCTCCAGAAGGGTTGCATGTGCAGTGCCAACCCAACTAATCGATTATGTAATTCATTATTGAATTTTTCATGGTCACATTGTATTGATTAGATAATGCAAGCTTATTTTCATTCTTATCCACCTCCATGATCAGACTATAAAGTCTGCTGCGTAAGTAATGTTGTCTTGGTACAATACAAAATAAAGTGTTGCCTATGATGGAGGATGTCAACTCTGGGTGGTTCAATAATAATCTTACATGTTTTGATAGAATGAATGTTGGAAGTAGGAAGGCATTGCCCCAGCCTGTTTTCATGTAGCTGTCACGATTATCCCAGGATTTGATTTGTAGAATACTTGCATAGAACTATTTAACCCACTGAATCTCCTGCTCCCAGGAGGATTACTAAAATCCTAATCTACCCTCAACAGTGCTTGAATGTCACTGTTAAAAGATGTCATTTCTCAAAGGTGACCGATATTGTGAAGGCTGTTGCAATGAGCAAAACGAGCTTGGCATTTTAAAGGTGTGCTGTGCTGTAGATCAAATGAATAGCTTCATGCTCTGTGCTCTTGTGCATTATTATAGTTGAGAAATAGTGTCCTTGCTGTCTGTGAAGTTTATAATAGATAATAGCAATTGTTATACTCTAATTTTTGTAGCAGAATAAACATGACTTTAGGGATCCAAAGCTGCTGTAGGTAACTTTTATAAAACATTTTTTTTTTTTTACATATTTGTTTAACTGTCATTGTTCTGATATAATTTTAGTAGAATATGAGACAGATAATCTGTGAAAAAATCAAGCTCCTCTGGCTCCTCCCAGTGGCTCTATTGCCATTTGCAGAAATTCACTGCTTCCGGTCAGAAACAACCAATCAGAGCCAGGAGGAATGTCTTGGCAGAGTCAATCACGCTTGTGTATGCGCTGATCACACCCCTCTCTTGCACAGCGCGTACCGTCGTTCGAACTCAAAACAGCGGTGGTAATGGCGGCGAAACAACCTAAACTGCCAATTTCTCGAGTGGCACCTGCTCATAAAACAAAGACGGGTAAAAGGAAAAAGACTGATGATGATAAACAAGCGAAAAAGAAAGAATTAGACCCATTGACTCGGTGTCAAAACTAACATAGATAAAATGTCACGCACTGTGCAAAGCAACAATTGAAACCTGCCAATTCACTAGCTTGTCATGTTGCTGAAATAATGTTGCGGCGAACAAGACGAGGCCGAGGGATGTGAGCGGCGCTGTGAGACACACCAGTCTCGCATCTCTCATGGAGGAGCGGAAGCATAAAAGAGGAGTGACGACAGTGAAGATCAAGAGAGGAACAGGCCTGATTTTACGTTGTGATTTTATGTTCTGTTTTTTGTGCCAGCAGTCGTCTGTGAGGGGCTGCTGGCTTATACTTTGATTTTATATTTGTTTATTTATTATTAAACTTGTTGAACGTTCGCCAGTTCCCGCCTCATTCACATAACAACTGAATCCCGTTACAAATGTACTAGCAAACCTTATCTAGCATTAAGTCTACATATCACTAGAATAATTACATACTGTTACGTTAGTTACCGTTATATTTTCTTGCTAGCTATTTATAACTTATGTTATGTTACATTACATGTATTGCAAAATATGTAATGATTTGAGGACCAAGTTTGTAGTCAAAGTATGGGCAGGCCGTAGTCAATGTAAAGCATATTGTTGATGTTTCGTCCCTACTAGTGAATGGGCCACTGGTTATCCGCTGGCTAGCCTGAGCATCCAGATATACACTAGTGTGTTTGTATGTCTGTGCATGCTGTATACAAACACATATGTATACATGTGTGTGTGTGTGTGGTGTGTGTGTGTGTGTGTGTGTGTGTGTGTGTGTGTGTGTGTGTGTGTGTGTGTGTGTGTGTGTGTGTGTGTATATGTATGTGTATATATATAGATAGATAGATAGATAGATAGATAGATAGATAGATAGATAGATAGATAGATAGATATGAAGAGTTCAGATGCAAAAGCCTCTAAATGTCATTTGAAATTTCTTCTTTAATGATGATTTTTATCAAACTTGTATATTTAAGTTCAGTAATTTCACTTAAATAACAATTAATAGGTAATTATCATTGCCATTTAAGTGAAATCACTGAACTAAAATAAAGAAGAAAATTGGCATTTAGAGGCTTTTGCATCTGAACTCTTCATATATATATATATATATATATATATTGATATACAGTAGATATATAGATATATATAAATATACTTTAATAACAATTAAAATAAGTCATTGTCTTTTCGTCTCATCACATTCAACTCATCTTTGCTAAAGGTTTATCGGTAATTCGTTGCAGGAATTAAAGGTTTATCAGTAATTCAGTGCAGGAATAATGTGTGCGTTCTCAGTTTGTCTTGTAAAATATTTAGATTTGGCTCTGAAACCAAGCTCAAAGCACAGTTAGTTTTCTGGTCTGGTTGTTTGAACTTTGCTGTGACCTTGCAGATTCAGCAGAGAGGAATTCAAGATAAGCTCAATGCTCGTCATTGTTAGACTTGGAGTAAGCAGGTCTCAACTTCGCTCCGATTTTTACATCTTGAGCAAATCCCATGTCCATGTCTATGTCAATGTACACCTTTCGTTCTTATTTAGTACACACAAGTAGTATATACAGAATGTTGAAATACAGAACTTGTATTGGGTAATAATGGTGAAATGGGTTTATATTGTGGTTTAATCTTTCAAATACGTTTCTCACAGACAGCAGTGTCTGTATCTTTTTTTTGACCCCAGTGTGTCAATACTTGATGAAATTCCATTCAGCACCTGCTGAGAGACATAAAATGGGGTCCAGGTGGCTGAAAGAAACACAATTAAAATGAGACAAACAGGAAGGCATGACTGCAGAAAGGGGCTATGTTCAAATTGTGGTTTGTAAAAACAGCCCAATAACGAGTCATAGAATCCACTTTTACTTTCATATGCATATCTGAACGCCGGAAGACGCATACGAAGCAAACTTTCTCATAATTTACTTCTCATTATCTAACATTCTAGTGAATAAACAAGATGTAGAGTAGCTAGAGGACTATATTTTCTTGACGGTGAATGTAGCTTTGAAGGATGTTAGACTTGATGTTGACATTATATAATTAAACTACAAATTAAACTTTTCTAATGGTCTTAACCAACTTAGTCTACTTTCTAACAATATTGTGTATGTATATACTGCGCACATGAGTAGGAATGAAAAATGAGAACATTCTGCTCTTCATACTGTCCCTGCAGAGACTTGTGTACTTGTGTAAGTGCTTGCTCACAGTTGTTTGTACTGACACCCACATCCATACATCTCTAAGCAGGCAAATGCCTTTGTGAATTTTGGAAGAGCGCTGCATACTGTACATCACATCTGAGGAGGAGCCATAGAGAAACCCATTTACTAGAGAACTCTATTCTACCCTGATGCACTTCAAAGGGCTTTGCTGTTCTCTTTCTGATTTCCATATTGTTGATAAGCACCTGGCTCATTTAAAAGTTCCAATCTTGCATTTCAATTGTCAAAATGTTAATGGCATTTGAGCTCGTTCTCTTCAAGTTCCTATTCGCCAATAAAAAAAAGGTGAAGTTATTGATGTTTGCTGAGGACAGACCACACTATTTCTATTTAAACGGAGGCCAAGATTTAATTTCTCTAAGTATCCTTGAGTGTCCTGGAAGGGTGGTAAATCAATTATTTTGTATCAATATTTATTCCCATTCCCATAATGATCTCTATCTCTCCTCTACTCTTTACAGTATGAATTTAAAGTGAAGAATATCAAAAAGAAGAAAGTCAACATCATTGTGTCCGTGGACGGGGTGAAAGTAGCGCTGAGGAAAAAGAAAAAGGTAAGCCTCTGTTTATTGATTAGTTATAATTTACACGGATTTTTCATTTTAAAGGATAAGGCTTCACTCATTTATTCATTTGTTGTTTGTTGTTGTTTTTTAATTATTCATATGCGTTTTTATTTTTATTTTATTTATTTCTGTGTTCATTTTAATTATTCTTACAAAGTGGTTTAGTGACACTTTTTAACATTGTTTATATTATGGTTTTTCAAGCATCAAAAACAGACAGACCTTTCATACAACAAAAATTTGTGCAATATGCGAAATTAAACGGAGGATGAGGAATTATACAAAGTATAATCACAATAATTACAAAAAATGAATGTTACAAATCTGAAATAAATAATGGATAAATCATTAGTCCTTGTGGCTGGACAAAAAAGAAAATTTGTCGAATTTTATAGAATTTCCAGAAATAGTGCATCTAATTCTTTCCAGGTGTAATATAGAAGTCCAGATAGCCAGAAAAGAGGAATGTAGTATTTTTCTTCCACAAAAGCAGGATAGCTTTCTTAGCTACAGTCATACCAAATCGTACCTTTAGACTGAGAGACTCCAGTAAGTCTGACCAACCAATAATTGCTATCATTGGATCAGGAAGTAAAACACAATTACAGACCCTGGCAAAAAAAAAAAAAACTGGAAAATATCTAGCCAAAAACTCTGAATTTGTCCACAGAACCAAAAAAGGATGTGCCAGAGTACAGGTTTACAGGTTTACATGCATCACATATTGGGCAGACAGAAGGATAAAATTTTCTAAGCTTTATTTTAGAATAGTGAAGTCTATGTAGTAACTGTAGTAAATGCTACAAATTTAAATCTATAATTCAGTTATTACAGGCAAATACTTTTGCTGTGTGAAGTAAATTGTTTGCAATACTTTTAACTGAATGTTAATGCAGGATGATGCACATGAAATGCACCAGGAACTCTATATCAGTATTCCGTGTGATGTTAAAGACTATAGAGAGTCTTTGCAATGATATATAATCGACTTTTAAGGATTAAAATATTGTGCTATAAATAGTTTTTGGGCTGTATAGTACAAAAGTTCATATTGGTAGTTAGCACTAAATTAGCCTGGGAAAACCCACACAACTTCCGGCAAATTTCGATTTGCTCTGCAAGTTAGTCTGGCAAAGAGCTCATTCAAGGCCATTTCTAATCCATCAAAATCGCCAATCAGAAACATTGGGGCACACTTTACACAATGACGACAGCATAGCGACGGTGAAGCAGATTTTGTATATTTACAAAGATGGATGCCGCCGTAGGAGTGTTATAGTTATAGTTGAACACCGTCATTAGAACTCTATAACCACCAAAACCATGTTAAACTTTTTTTTTCACATTTTTTATCATAGAGTATGTTTAAATACTAATATCAGCGTACGAGGAAAACGGAGGTGGAGTTAGTGGTGCTTCGGAGGCTGCTACTACTTGAGGTGATTCGGGAGAGGTCTGTGCCCCTTTACCGATCAGAGCATGCACTGATACCGAGTTAAGCCTTGTTTATACTCGACGCGTCCGCACGAGCGCGAAGGTTAGCGCGGCAAAAATGAGAGGATGAACAACACTGTCACCCAGTTTGCAAAGTTAATCGCAAAGTTTTTTTTTTTTTGTTAAGGTTTTGTTTACTGTGTGTGATTTATTTAAGGGAAAGCACATTCACTTCTAGTTGTCTTGCTGTTCATTTTTAAATAAACGTAGAGCAAGTTGCTAATCCGTGTCTGCTCGTTTATTCAAAATAAGTTGTCCGATAACACACGAATGTCGCTCTGCATAGTGCATATGTCATCTCCTTCATCTATCTGATTGGTTTTAGGTCTATCCAATTGCCTCCAGAGGCATTTGAACTACATCATGTTAGTGACGCCCCTTTGGAAATTATTTGTCTATGAAGCTTTGCCAATGCCAGACCATAACTCAGTTACAACTGAGAATGGTCTGGTTTTAACCAGGATAGCACTAAATACATTTTACATAACCTATCTAGAGGCAACTTGATTCAGTGTCAGGTTGTCATGGGTGGATTGCTTAGATTCTACCTCCATTTTTAGCTACAATAACTGCATGTCATAATTTAGATGGGGATGATTGCTATAAGCTTCAAGCAGCCTTAAGCTTAAATACTGAGATCCTGGAGTTTTTAAGATCAAACACACAACACAGTTCTACTTTACTTTGTTCGTCCTTTGGCAAGACACTTTGCTTTAAGGTGGTTTGTCAGGATGGTTTTGTCCTTTAGCAAAATGCTTAGCTCAACGTTAATGGGTACAGTCAGCCATCTTAGATTGCCTTGTGCTGCACATTTAAACCTTAAGTATTGATTTGCACAGTTACTGAAATGATCACTTTGATTTCCTGCAGAAAAAAGAATGGACCTGGGATGAAAGCAAGATGATGGTGATGCAAGACCCAATATACAGGTGCGGAGCTTCATAAAATCACTCTTTTATTTTAACTGCACCCCGCTCTTGACGAATGGATCTGTCAGTCTGAGAGTTAATCTGAGTGTAAGTGAGTCATACCTTGTGTCAGCTCTCAATTAGAGGCTTTCAGTGGGAACGGTAAATAAAACGATTGTCATGCTTTCCCCTAAACCGTGCTCCTAAATATATCACCTTCGCAATTACAGTGGCAGTGTTCGCAGTCAGTGTTTAAGATAGACATTGTTTTACGATCAAGTGTAACTGGATTGGTAACTGAAATCAGTCTCCTTTAACTTGAAGGCACATATTAATAGTAGAGATGGGCATTTTGGTTCTTGCATTATTATTTTTTTAAAATTGTTGATTTGAAGTACAGATCTGTGTCAGATGTTTCTCATTTTTTTGCTGCTGTGTGAAGATAGCCAATGGGATTTTGCTTGCCTTTTACTAATGTTTTGTCCTCCGTCTAATTCTCCATTTCATTCGACCTGGCCTTGATGCATCAGATGCATCCTCAAAGTCTGTAGTTTGGTATTTCTCCCCGTGAGGAGACTTGCTGTGACTGGCTCTCAAATGTCACACACTATCAATGTGCTACATTTCAGATAATAATAAAAGAAGCCAAATAAAGACTCCAATGACGCTCGTAGGCAGAGTGACTTATAGAGAATGTGACTTTCTGCTTCATAGGATTGTGAAAAACGCTTCAGTTAATGACCAGAACATTTTAAAGGTGAAGTCTGGAGTTTTTCCTCTTTGTCACCATCTCTGTTCGAAATTTGCAATTGCAGTCATTCGCGGAATTATCAGCGTTACATGAGTTGTACTTCAACACCCTTGACATGGCACAGCGCGGATGAACCAAGCGGCAACATTCTAATCTGAAAAATGAAGCCTACCTGGAAGTGCGAAAAACTGCAATACATCTAAAATCCGCTAGAGGGAGGTCCCAAAAGGGAGCAAATATCCATAGACAGCATGTTAAAATGTCCGTTTTCACAGCATAAATTCATGCTTTTACAGGTTGGTCCCATGGACTTTTATTGTATTTTTGGATAGGGTCCGAGTGCCTGTGAGGGGTGTGATTTTTTTATTTTATTTTTTTTTTTCTAGCTCGTTAGTTTAGATCGTATTTAGATATAAAATGTATGACAAATAAGGGCGGTTAACTTTGATCGACAGCTGATAATGGGCTGCGCCGAGTGGAGTTTGACGTGTCGGCCATGATCTGACACAACACATTATACCACATCTGTATGCTTTCTGAACATTTGTATTTTGTATTTCCCAAGATTTGCCGCCCATACCCCCTATAAACAGCCTCAAAACTGTTTTTCAGAAAGTCTACGGGTGACGCCACAGATGCTTAGTTGAACAGTGACTTATGTATTTTCTCAAATATGTATTTTGGATCATTTTTAACCCCCAAAAAGCTCAGACTGCAGCTTTAATAAATGAGACTGAGAGATTTAATTGCACTCTATTTCATTTAAGTAATTAGACAGTGGGAGGCTCAATTAACACCAGATTAGTCTTTCGATTATGCAAATTAGGACATTGAGTGTTTTGCAAGATTGGAAAAATCAATGTACTTTATCTCAGTGTATTGAACGCAGCCTTATAGTTATGTTTTGGAGTTTCTCAAGGTGAATCAAAGCGAATTTTGCGGAGCAGATCAGTTTATGTGCTGTTTGCCGACTGTGTCTGCCAAATCCTGGATCATGAGATGTTGTGGTTAAGAGTTCAAATCTCTGGATTAGTTGAAAGCAGGCAGCAGAACCCTTGTGGTGACTGTCATGTTTGGACTGCAAGGTCATTGTTACCTTACAGCCATTTGCAGCTCACTTACTGTGTTCCTCTAAGCTTTGCTGAGGAGGATGCAGGACCCAATTTACCAGTCGCTGACAGACTTGATGAAAAATGAGGGGACTACCACACTATATCATCTGTATTAATCTTTACTTGCACTTATGCCCTGATACTAAGCATCAGAATGATTTACAGCTGGCAGGGAACAACTGCATTGTCACAAAAACATCTACCAGTGGTAACCACAGGACAGTCTTATAAAACTTAAAGTAGAAAGATGACAAACCAAGCTGATTCATTGCCCGTGATCTGATGGCCGAGATGCAATCTTTTCCTTGTATCCACAATAGCAGCCACCTGGAGTGTGAGTATTTTATCTAGGATTTAGTTGATCCATGTGACTCAAGGGCATTCGGTGAAATGCGGTCTGGTTGGTTTGTCTGTAAAAGGCATAGAAGTATAGAGAATGAAGATATCATTTTGCACTGATTCTTTCATGAGTCTGTCTTTGGGTTGGGAACAATTTGAGAAATTATTGATGATTGTAAGTGGCTATGGAAGTAGCGGCTATTAATGAAAGAAGCTTTTAATAGCCACAAAGAATATTGAGTTTTTGCATTTGTTTGGGAATGGAGTTTAATGTATATGTAGTATTTGTATGTAGGTCATGAATATTTTTATTTAAAACTTTTTAGACAATTTTGTCATTTAATAATTCATGAAATACTCAGTGTTTAAGATTTTATATGAAAAAAAGTATATTTAACTTTCAGATTTTCTTTTGAATTTTTAAAACTTTTTTTTGTGTGTGTATATTTGCATATGTAGGTTTGGGGTCAATAAGACTTTTTTAATATACAATTAATCAGGACATATTACATTTATCAAAAGTATTTTTGATCAATTTAATTGATATTTCATAATGTTACAAAATATTTCTAATATGTTAAGTATTGTGTGACACTAAAGGCTGAAGAAAAAACAGCTTTGCCATGAAGTATGCACTACATTTTGAAATATATTAAAAAGAAGAAAACTGTTATTTTAAATAGTAATAAAATTTCACATTCATATTTGCTGTTTTATTGTATTTTTTATCAAATAAATGCTTTACCCTAAACATTTTAATGGTAATCCTAATCCCACTTTAAAAATCACCTCTTCAGTTTTATTAGCTCAGTCAGAATTAAACTTTCCCTTGTACATCTGGGAATTGTAAGAAAACCAGTGGGTCTTAGCGTGCCGCACAAGCCCTCAAAAATGAAGCCAAATGTCTTGATCGCCCCCCTGTGACCAGTCCTAGTATACGTCATAAATCCCGCCTCCCCATGTTATTCAACGGGATGCGAGACCAACTAAACAATTAAATTACAGTTCACATATCCTTTTATTTTCCAAAGATAGTTTCTGTCATTTACTGTCGTTTCTATCACGTTGATGTAATTTCAAGAGTTTGTTTTTAAAATAAGTTTGTGTTTACATCAACTCTTCATATTTCCTGGATCACAGTGTTGGGATCAGTCCAAAGCAGTAGCCAATATCTACATCAGCACTGCTGAAAAAGCCCCAGAATGCTTCATCTCCCAGGCAACATGTGAGCGCAGCCTCCCCATTAGTATATGAAAAGCTTTCTCGGTCGTCCTTGCTCAAGGGCGTGTGTGTGTTTGTTTGCATGTTGATGACACTTTTTTTTGTTTTTGTTTTTTTCTTATAAATACACTTCCATTAGTGCTGGAGTATCCACCGCAAGCAGCCGATAATACGTGACTCCGTGATTAAAACCAACTCCATCATAACGGATACCAGACTGGCATCTTCATGTTTATGCAAGTTTTACAGAATTGGCAGGCATGTGACATTTCTCCCAAATGCATCTCTCTCGTACTGCAGATCATTCGTTCTCTCTCTTATTGTGTAAATAAATATGGTCGTGGGTGATGTTTGGTGGTGTAGATGTGATAATTCATCCATAATCCTCACATTCCTTTCACCAGTATCATTGGTGAAACAGCTCGCACAGTCTCAGCAAGAGAAGGAATATATTACAGTATGTACTAGGCGAAAAGCACGTAATCTCAGGATGATAAATAATGATGAGTGGCTGGTTTTATACGTCCAGGCTCCGATCAATGAGTTTATGAGTCTACCGCATTGCAATGTACACCTAAACAATGTAGTCTGTGTGGCTGAGTGCCATCTGAAAGAATAGACCAGCATGTGAATCAGCCCACCCATCTCAATTATAAATGAGACTTTTATCTGATCAGAACAAGACAGGGACTACATGCATGGACACTGGCAGGTTTTGATATGTCCTGGTGCATTGAAGAGTTGGAATTAAAATGTGACTTTCAGCTTACCTTATGTGATGACTTTGTCAAGGTTGGAGTCCTGTATGCATATCTTTGTTTGTCATCTGATGGATTTCATATTTTGCTCTATGTACAATTTAACTAAATGTTGTCAACTAGTTCAGGTCTCAATTCACATCAAACTTAAAACCATTGTTTTCTTCTATATTGCCTGTGTAGTTGAAATTTTACTGTATTTTTTATATGAAACGCTCCTTTAATATAACAAGTCATAATTACATCAAGTCATTCTGACCAGTGGTGTTTTCCTTTTCTTTTTCAGTTATTATATGCATTACCGTTCAAAAGGTTGTGGTCGGTTAGATTTTTTGGAAGTCATATGCTCTCCAAGGCTGCATTTATATGATCATAAAATGCATTGAAACAAAATAACAATTTTTACAGTTTTCTATTTCAATATGTTTTAACTTGATTTATTCATGTTGGATGTCAAAGCTGGTTCAGCATCATTTCTCCAGTCCTCAGTGCCAATTTTCTTAGGGTTCCCACGGGTCCTTGAAATCCTTGAAAGATTGTGAATCTGAATTTTTTGTTTCAAGGCCCTGGAAAGTTTTTGAAAATAAACATACATAGATACAGGTCCTTGAAAGTGCTTGAAATTATTTTGTGCAAGAAATTTTCCAGAAAAAAATCCATATTATGCCCTCTGCTCCACTAATGTGTTATTTTGTCAACACTTCCTAGCCTAAGATTACTAGCTTGCTTGATTTAAGTTAGATACGTGCATTTATCCTTTCCGCGTGAGGTACTTTTTGTACATTGCCATGACGTTCACTCACGCAAAACTAACAATGTATCCTACAAGGTAACAAGATGTAACGTTGCTCTCACTTGAAATGTGTCTCTAATGCCGCCTTCACACTGGCAGTTGAAATCAGCTCCGTAATACGCAATACGTTCCCAACGGACGTCGTACTACACAGTGAAAAGCGTCGGACGCGGGTAGAACAAAAATGGCGGAGAGATTAAAGTTTGATTCTGTCAGTTCTGTATGATCTCTCTGATGAGGGTTATGCTGCGTGAGGAAAGTTGCTCATGACGTTGACATGTCAGGTCGGCTAAAAAATGTGATATAGTGGTCAATAGTCCAATGTCTACCTTCAATTTAATTGTATTAACTGCCCTTATAAACGTTAGAAAGTCATGAAAATAAAAAAATGACATCACAACTTATCGTTATAAAATCAATATGTATTTTATTAAAAGTTAATAATTCAGGTTTGTTTATCAGTACCATAGCAACGATCAACTTCCGCTGGAATTGTCGGATAGGAACCGTCCGTAGCTTTTCGCAAGAGTTCAAATTTTTGAACGCATCCGGATGACCAACGGACACGATTTTCTTCGCACCGCACTCGGTCGGACCCGTTTCGGACCCATTCGCATGCGGTCTGCGAATCTCCATAGGAAATGAATGACTTCCGGTCGTTTCGCAGCCGCATCGGAGCTGATTTCAACTGCCAGTGTGAAGGCGGCGTAAGGGTATTGGACCTGGAAAGTCCTTGAAAGGTCCTTGAATTTAAAGTTAACCAAGGTGTGGGAACCCTAGTGTTTTGTACCATTATAAATGTCTACTGTCCTATTTTTATACGATTATTATTATTTTGAAAGTTAATGAGTATATTGAGTATGCAACATGTACTTGGTTGAATGGTCAAACCATCTGTGTTGTGGAATTTGCTAGTAAACCAATTTCCTTAACTCTTACTTTTTCAAACTGCCCTATGACACAACCCTCATGGTCCTCAAACACACACTTTACCACAAATCCTGCCTCTGTATTCACAGCCCATTAAGGCCCTCATTGGGTTTATGCTTTAAGGGAGCATTTGTAGACCACCAAATTAGCTTATTCCTCAAATTCTCTCTCTGTAGTGTTGGCTAAAACAGACTAAAAAAAATACCATCTCATGCCTTAATACCTTTTTTTATTAGCTTCTCATTTTCATGCTGTAGCCGTTGACTGTAATTGTGTGGGTGTTGGAGAAAACCTTGTGTAAGCCATACTTCTAATGCTTGACTGTTACAAAGCAGACTATTAAAATTGAAATTCACAAAGACATGAATTGTTTGCTTAATTTAATGTCCCACAGACATGAACCTGATTAAGCAATATTTCAATGTTTTTGTTAGGTTCTTCTAAGATCAGTTCTAAGATCATTTATCAGGATGGCTTCGCATTAATGCTGCAAATTCTGGGATATTTTATATGTGCATTTCTGTTTATAAGTGGTTTCAATGATTGGATCTGTTTGGACCAGTTTACAGCTGTGCTTGTGATCTGATCACTGTGTAAACATGGGCTCAGAAAAGGAAATCTGACTGTATCAAAGACTTTTTGCCCAGTAGTTTGTGAGTCACTAGAGACAGGCTCTGAAGACCATGATTAGTGGCAGTTTGATTTTAATGTAAATGTACTGTAGTAATCAAGCAACGGTTCACTCATGTCACACTCTTTGGTGTGTGCTAGTGCATTTAATGTTATTTCCTTTTTAGTAACACGGTCTCACTGTTAAATGTTTGAGCACACCCTGATAAGTTATATTACCCAAACTGTTTCCTACAGATACAACCAATGAAACCTTTGATCACACTAGTCAGTCAGTGCAACTGTAACTTTAGTTCAAAGAGTTGTTCTCCTTTATTTGCATTTTCTACTCTGCTGAAGTTGGAGCTTTTGCATTTTTAGTTTGATGTTATTATGTAAAAGTGTTTTGCAGTTCCAAAGACAAATTAGCAAAGACGCATTCAATTGCTCAAAAGTGACAGTAAAGACCTTTATGCTACAAAAGATTTATTTATCAAATAAATGCTGCTCTTTCAAAGAATGCTGAAACACAACTCATAATAGATGTTTCTTGAGCACTGAATTAGCACCAACGATTTCTGAAGGATCATGTGACGGTGAAGACTTGACAATTTAAAATACAAATAATATGCAAATTGATGATTGTACATTCTTAATTGAATTCTGTATCAATGTGCCAAGTTGTCATACTTGGCAACCACACAGTTATTTAAGCTAATGAACTAAATTACTAGGCAGAATTTTTTATTTATTTTAATCCCTCTTATTAAATTACTTATTCGTTGAACATTGGTTCATTATGATCAATTAGCCTGTCAATGTCATGTTAGTGTTTCATCCATGCTGTGCCTTTAACCCTGGTGAAATAATCCACAGCCTCGAGTGGCTTTTTGCTTTAATTATCAGCTTAGAAAAATTGCTGGTTTATGTATTAACCGTCACATTCAGGAATTTTGTGCTGATAATTAATTGTCATACAAATAATTGCGATTAACAACTTAATTCTGTCAGGTCACTTAGTGTAAGCCTTGTACATAATTTTACTTGAAATCGTATACAGTATATTATTATTAAAATGTATAATAGGCCTTTGTGATAAACTATAATGCGGTGTTAAAATAATATTTGTTTATAAAACAACATAATGCACACTGAATAAACCCACAAACCTCATATTGTCTAATTGCGATTAGATTTAATAACTACGATCAGACGATTAAGCAATAACTGTGACAGGCCTTTATGTATTTCACTTATGGCAGATTTACTAAATAGTGTGATCACAATTCCAAAAAAGCACTGATAGTGGTGGAAAGTTAAGCGGATCATTTCCATAATGACCAACGCAATCTACAAAGAGCAGTGCAAATTAATGTCTGGTTAAGACATGGTTTTTGGGTGTTAAATAATGCCAAGTCAATAAATTGACTTGCGCAAAACTTAGTAAATCACCTTGTATGATTCATTTAAATTCTCTCCTATAAATTTAGCTGAAAGGGAAACCCCCATGTCTGGCCTTTTAGTCTGTTGTTGTGTTTTTTAAAATCTCTGTCTAGACTGACATCCTGTTTTGCTGTTATAAGATGTACAGATGTACTGTAATTGTACCATTGTACAACAAGTGCAATGTATCTGCAACCTGGCAGGAACTGTGGGTAGCTTTCTCTGTTTGAGTTCTGCACAGAGATGCATGAGCTGTTGAAGAGTCGGCAATATACATTTCCCATTTCCCAAAAGCTTTCTTTTATTTAGTTCACTTTCCCCAGATTTTTTTTCTAAATCCTGCTACCCTGCCTTTATCAGTTAAGTGTGCAAGAAAGATTGTAAGCCCTTCTGGGAAATCTTACTGACACAAGGGTGTCTGTGTCTTATAAAGTTCTGACTTTTTTCAATCTAGAAGTTGATCATTTAATCATTTCCTTCAGTGATTTCTGCCTCTTCTCAAACTTTCTCTAACTAGAAATTTCCCCCCAAGTAACCTTTTGCAACTGGTTTTCTTATACTTTAATTATTATTGCATATGTAAGAATGATTCATATTTGATTGCTGCAGTGATGCACATTCAGTTTGCTCTATTTTGGTTGTTTAGTAAAAGATATGAATGTCAGAGTTTAGTTAGCTTTGGGTTAGCTTTTAATTAACATGTGTATTACATGTTCAGTCTATAGGCATGTACTGTAGCATTTCTTTATGAAGTGACTACTGGCCTGGCATGTATAATACAGTTTTTAGTTATAATGTGAGCGGGGATTGTTTTGACACTAGGCGCGTTTCCATTACAGATTTGCGCAAAACTTTTGCGATATTTTCTAAATGTAAATTAAAAACTATTGAGAAATCATGGCGTTTCCATTAACAGATGGTATGCGACTAAAACGTCTTTTTTTCCTCTCGCGGTAAGTGACTCCAAAAATCATGGCAATGGACGTTTGTAGGTTTATAACCTTTAATGAAATGTGACGAATTGCTTTGTTCCTTTTTTGGATAAAAGCGTCTTCTATGTAGCCTAATAAATGTTATATTAATAATGATGATTATTATTATTATTATTTGTGGACATGGACAACACACCCCGTCTTAAGTCAGGTGACTGTAAATGCGCAAAACCCGTTTCCATTGCAGTTTTGCAAAAAAATCCTTTTTCGAATTGCCTGAAAAACCTCCTCATGCGACCGTAAACTTTTTTGCCATAAACTTAACTTTTAAGTTTTTGCGAAATTGACGTGTTTCCATTGAGCGTATTTTCATTTCACAGTTTCAATTTGTGCAAATTGAAGGGTAATGAAAACGCAGCTACTGTTGCTGTCTGTATTGGGACGCAATTAAGGGAAAAACTGCCATTTTTAGTGCATCGTTATTGTGTAAACACCCTACATTTTTCAATTTATGTAATTAACACATTTCGTTTGTTATTCTATCACAGAAGTACTGGGATAAAGGTTTATAGTTCTTATATGAACACGTATGTCCATGGAAGTGAGCAAATCACCTTTTGAAAGTAACTTGACTCAATTACATCGTTACTCCACCAGAGTAAAATATTTATTGTCATTGAATCGCTCATTTCTGAGATTTAATCATAAAAGCTGATTCATCCAGTAATGAAACAGTATGTATGAGTGAGTCATTGAATCATTCTTTTAAAAATAATATTTTCAAATAATTCACTCTGATTAATTGAACATTTTAAGTAGACTGGGATCGTGGGAGAATCACAATCTCTGTTTGAAGCAGAGAAAAAAAAATGTACGTGATTCTCTATTTGTCTAGATAATTTGACCTGTTTTGATTGAATGTAAGAGAGTGAATATCTGCAAGTATAATTGTGTGGCTAGTATGCATTCCAAAAACAAAATGAATAGCATTAATTGCAGATGTCTCTTGTGGGATAACCTTGGTGCTCTTTAAAACTCTGAACTTATTCAGCAGACATTTTCATCAGCGGAGTAGACAAGAGAAGGCCAACATGAAAACTGCTGACACACTGGCTGATTGGAATTGATACAGCATAGTTTTTGCCAGGCAATGCTTCTCTCATTCAAGTGACCTGGCTTCAGCATTGCAACTTATTGAGGAATGCTATTGCTAATAAAAGTTCAGTTTGATTTAAAGATTTTGGCATTTGTACTAGTCCTTACAAAGAAATATTGCTTTTTAGAAATGTCCTGCCGTGCTAATCATGAAAGAAAAGGCCTGAATTGCTGTTGTTGTTGTTGTGTTTTCCTTGTGGAAAGTCACAGATGAATGCTATCAATTTATGTGCCAGGCGGATGCATTTTTTTTTTTTTTTTTTTTGCTCTGTACCCGTGCTGCCATTTGCGTAAACCTCATTGCACAGCACATTTAGCTTGTAGCACTGAATCCTATTTTCCATGAATACATAAAAGGTCCACCTCTTTGGTCTTATAAATGAGCCACCGGAGGGCATGGGGGGGTGTGAGGTGTGTGGCTGATGAAGTGTGCCGAGCACGTCGTCTGTTTGAGGGTGATTACTGTCGGAATGCTCTTATGGCTGTAGATAAAGCAGAAGCGGAGGCAGATATGCCCTCAGAAAGACTTATGGGTTAAACAGAGGGTTGTATGTTTTCCTCTATTTGGTGTTAAACTCAATTACAGGAGGCTTGGAAAGTCATAAGCTATAACTTTTTAGTGGAGGGGGGCATACCTAAAGAACCCAGCATGAACCTCCAGAACATATGTCTGTGAAACTAGGCTGTTTTAAGACTAACCTAGAGGGATCCACATAAAACTTCCCATTATCCAACACAATTTGATCCTTAGCCAACCTTAAAGTAGTTTAACAGAGCTGCTCGAACAGCACATGCAGTTGTCTGCATCATCTTCACTTTGGGGAATTCAGGAAAGGACACAGCACGTTGAACTTTGGAAAAGCACCCAAAATTCACCCAAAAATTTTAATTATAGCGTCTGATAAATGTCTTATCTCGTAGAATGCGCGCTCAGCGCCTCCGCTCCTTTTACACAGAGTACGCGTGGGCACGAACACGGAAGCAAAAGTAAAACGCAAGCTCCCTGATGTGTGCAAATAAGGCTACAGCCTGTCTTCCAATATCAAACCTATCATGGGCTGAGCTGTTGTTGTAACCACCTCTTAACTCTGGTCTCTTTTTGCACTTTGAATATTGGGATTTTTGAGATTGAGATACTTAGATTATGTTTGCAGTTAATAAAACTAAGAAAAAACTGTATTTTTGCTAATAGTTTTTATTTCTGTTCAATTCGTGGAGTTCAATTAGGAGGTGACACATAGCCTCAATGAGAAGTTCTGGAAGCATTGTCTTTCAATGCATGCGTTTTTATTTTATTTTTGAAATATTCATTTATCGGCCATTATAACTGCCAATACCGAAAATGCCTAATATCGGCCGGCCGATAAATCGCTCTGGCTCTAATGTTATCTAAACTCAAGCTTGATCCAACCACACTGTAAAAATGAATATGCTTTATCTAATCAATAAAATTGTGGCAACAGATTACAAGCAATATTATTTATTAAATTGAACAAATTAGAATTGAGTAATAGTTAATAAAATTAACATTCTAATTAATTCTAATTTGTACAATTTAATTAATAATATGTTGCCACAATTTTATTGATTAGATAAAGCATATTATTTTTTCAGTGCATTAGATTCCCTCTTTTTACTTTCATGTGTGTATTATTCTTTGTATTTACTGAGATGCTTGAAGTGGGGTGACAACATTTGTCTTGAAGGAGACATTTGTGTGCTTGCAGATTTACAAGAGCGGAGAGACCAAAGAGAGGTCTCATTAGATGTGTCAGAGGGAGCTCAGAGGAATAGACGGATGGCTCTTAATTATTGACCCGCTTGGCAGCTTACGACACTGAGATTGAGATTCTTCTCGCCTTTCTCTCTTTACTGCCCCGTCACTGTGTACCTAGACACATCCATTCAGAGTCTGTCAAACCTGCTAACCGACATTATTACTATACAAACTCACTTAAGTTATAGACATTTAAGGCTATTATATGTGTTTGTACTTTACAGTGAGCAGACCTCTTGATTAAAATCAGGACAGTTCCATATTTTACATGCCATGTCCCGCTCCACAATAGAGATTCAGTCAGGTTGCCATTTATTGTAATAATTGGTCTGTTTTAGTTTGATTGATTGATAGCTGTGATTTTCATTAATGGAGATACTGACAAAGATGGTTGTTGACGGGTTTGGTCAGTAGAAGGAATAAATGGCCTTATTTTATATTTAATTAAATACTGATTGAAAATCAAAGTATTATAAGTCAGAAATACTGATGATTAAACTATGATGAGAGAAAAGGAACATGGCAATATGTTAACTTTGCACATCAGTTTGCAGATTATTGCTGGCCATTGTTTATTTCATTTTAAAATAATTATTGACTAATCTTTGTCTATTGCAATTTTGCAGTTTTTTATTAATATGTTGTTGTGACTGACTAAATGTAAAAAAAAATTGGCAAAAGACAAGCTTAAAAGAATGAAAAAATATTTAGTTATATATATATATATATATATATTTAAATACTGAAAAAAGAAGTTGAAAATATCTGGTTGATGCACTAACTGTACATGTACAATATGTACATGCTGATGTTTTAATGCCGTCAGTTAAATTTCTAATAGCTTATTAAAACAAACCTACTCTTTTGGAAATCTAATAAACCATTTTGAGTGTTTTTGTTCACCCACTGTGCTGGGGCACATGCAACACACGTCTCTGACCTGTCCTGATGTTCTATCGTGGCCATCTGCTCACTCTATTCTCTCCCAGCTTTACGAGCTTTACACATGTGTGTGTGCTAATGGAACTTCAGCTTTGTTGGATGCAGAAGTGCTATAGCAATGAATACCAGAATATAGGCATTTTATTTATTATCTGTCAATGATCATATTGCTGCATTAATGATGGCAATAGTTTTAATAGGAAAAACATGCAATAAAATGACTTTTTTCTTTTCCCATGTTTAAGTTATAAGGATAGCTGAGAGAGAACAGGAAATGTTGACAAGAATAGAGGGGAGCGGGTTCAGGAAATGACGCAAGTCGGACCTGAACTCCCATTGCTAGCATGGGAATGTGTTGGAACTTGCAATAACTGCTCAAAAAAAGCAAAAAAAAAACATTAAGTCAGCCAGTGTTGTGGGCTGAAAAGGCTTTTGTCATTGTTATGCTTTCATAATGAAAAGTTTAAATGGCTGTGTCAGCTTAAGACCTCTTTACCTCCTTCACTGTCAAGAACATTTTTCTCCATTCCATTGTTTTACTTTCTTACTTTCTGTGTTTTTAGAACAGCCAAGTCAGTAGGCTTAAATTCTCTCATCTGTTTGACAGCACTTGTAAATAGCACAGTTAGAAAATAAATGTGATGTTTGGCGGTAGTAGATTTGTGAGCTATTGTTTAAAGAAACATGTATTTAAATATAGTGCTTGTTAGTCCTTAAGTTGATTGGATTTCAGGATATATGGTGTATTCCTCATTTTTCAAATGCCAACAATATGCTGAGATTTAACATGAGCGACCCATAACTTGCATATACTGTAGCTTCTTCCATATCTACATTTCTTGCTTTCTTTTTCCTGTCACTAACATTTTATTTCCTCATTCATATCTTTCATTTACAAATGTATAGCAGAGGATTACTAAATGATCCCAGCATGACGGGACCCACCAGATACACGTCAGCAGTGTCTTTCGTCACTGAACGCGTATTGACAACAGAACCGGAAGACAATACAATGCTGAATAAAGTCGTAGTTTTTGTTATTTTTGGACCAAAATGTATTTTTGATACTTCAAAAATAACCCACGGATATCACATGGACTACTTTGATGATGTCTTTATTTCCTTTCTGGACAAGGACAGTATACCATACATACATTTTTAATGGAGGGTCAAAAAACTCTTGGACTAAAAGTAAATCTAAAATACCCTTTAATACCAGGTGTAAACAGGGCCTTATACTCACCAAGCCTGCATTAATTTGATCAAAAAATACATTAAAATATTATATTATGTACAGTAGAATTATTATTAAATAGCCTATATTTAATTTAAAGAACCTTTCTATTTTTGTTTCTAATTTAAGCAGAATTTTGAGCGCCATTACGCAATGATAAATGGTATTCAGTGAGCAAAATTAATTGTTAAAAAATAAGGGCTAGTAAGATTATTTTTTATTTTATTCTATTTTTTTTACAAAAGAAAGTAATACTTTTAATCAGCAAGAATGTGATGCAACAGTAAACAAGAGTGACAGTAAAGACCTTTATAATGTTACAAAAGACTGATCTCAAATTAATGCTGTTATTTTTAACACTCTGTTGATCAAAATATGAATAAAACATTTAAGCTGCACAAGTGTTTTCAACATTGATGATAATTATAGTTACTTGAGCAGCAAATCGGCGTATTAGAAGGATTTCTGAAGGATCATGTGACACTGAAGAATCTCTTTTCTGTCGTTTTACATCACAGGGTTTTGCTTACATGTCAAGTTTGAGCTTCAACTTAATGTCTGTGTAGAGTATACCTTTGGCTATAAACAGTTTGTCAGATGTTGCAAAAAATATAAATTGCCATGACTACATGATGTTGTACATTTGTTGTGGTGTGGATTGGACAGGACTTTTTGAACCACATGAATATGTTCAATATTTTCATACCACATAGTATATAAAGCACTCATTCAAGCGATTCTGCATGTTGAGCTATTGGTTTTCTTATCTACTACAATCATGACAAAGTGAGCAATTTTACATTCATTAGCTCCTTTTGTGCAATCATAGGAATTAGTCAGTAGACCAAACATGCACTTTGTATTTGCATGAACATGGTAACATTTTAGAGATACTTAAATAGTGTAACTTCACATATTAACTGAAGAAAACCCTGAAGAAAGTCACGGTACAAATTGTGTTAGGTCAGTGTGTGGCAAAAGGACACACAGCTTGCGGTTGTGAAAATGAAATGATGCAAATAAAATGCAAATACTGTGTGGAAATTAAAGCGGCAGCCAATAAGCTTCAGGAGAAGGTGCTAAGAAGTGTTTGTTCTTTGCAAATCCTTTTAGCAACGCAGTTGTTTTTTGCAACTGCTGTTGATGGTAACGGTATACATGTGCAGTTAAAAATCCTGTTTGTCCATGTGTCCTCTGCAAACGCTAAACCGCATGAAAGCCTAATCAAAACACATTAATCATCTTCCCTGAAATTTGCCGCTTGAACTTGACAACATGCCCATGAAATCCCCCTGACTCATTGGATGAGGCAGCTGACATGTCAGGACAATATTTATTTTTATCTGGCAGACATGAAGTCCTAAACGATTGGGGTCCAGTGGCCCTCTTGAATCGAGGCATTTCGTTTTGAAACATTTTGAGCTAGTTGAGTACAATGGATGGATAAACAGTCGCATCCTAAATCATTTACAGGAAAATAGAGTTTGACTATATAATTTGAGTGTAGTTAAGTGATTACAATGATTTTGCTTTCCAGAAGCCTGCTAAACAAGGGGCAGCAACCCCAGGAGGCATTTGAAAGTGTGTGATTGCAAACTGAAGAGACTGAATCATGTGGGTATGGGACTCTCTTGAGATGATGGGACTGGGGCTGTGTCCGCTCTAAAGGTGTGCTGTTGCCCCCCTTCTGAAGAGCAATGGTGACATTTGTGTGTCTTTATTGTCGCCCAGAGCACAAACTTGGCACCAGGAGCAGGGAGAACTGGCCTGCTGTTATTAACAGGAATATAATAAGAGACATCAATAATTCAGTTGTAAAGTGCAGAGAAATTCATGGCTCATTCTGTTCTCATGACTGCACTTGCCTGTGTAAAAAATCACATAAAAAAATTCACCAGAGGGGCAGTGGAGTTTGGAAATTTTGGGTATTTTGGTTGGTTACATTAGGTGGTTGCTCTGATGTTGTTGTGGCTAACTGCAATTGTGTTTTTAGAAGGTATTGTGAATGGTTTCTAGGGTTGGTTGTGTAATTGCTAAGGTGTTCTGGGTGGTTCTATGGTTGCCTGGGTGGTTTCTATAGCAATGTATGATGGTTTGTGTTCTGGATGGTTGCTTGATAGCGTTCTGGCCCAAGCCAAAATAGCCCACCCCAAGTCTGGGATAGTCTGGTTCTTATAATATTACTTTGATCCACTTTTCAATGCACGTCTATGGTTTTTGTTTGTTTTGTCATCCAGTAATTTGAAGTATCATTCATGTCTGTAGCATGTGCAGGATGAGTTGCATGGAAAAGTTTTTATATCAGCCACCATGTTCATTTTTATTGTTATCTTAAGAAAAATGTGGTTGATGTTATAAAAAGCAGATACATAATGTATTTCCTTCAGCTGAGACACTTTATAGGCACACTTTTTTCCATGACGTTTTTGAATTGCTTGAAATATGATTTAAATCGCTTCAAAAAGAGAAATACAGTAAATGCAACATGCAAGTCTGTTATATAGGCTACAAAAATTATAATGAGATCATCATTATAATTGTGTGCTTGGGACATGGATTTAATGGTGAGACTATTGTGTTTGTAATGTAAAAAATTATATAAAAAATTGTATTCAGATTTATCGGGCAAATATATCGGTTATCTGTGGTGATCGTGATCGACCGATATATCGGCCGGCCGATGTATCGGGCCGATATTTGCTTTGAGGGAGAAAAATGTATCGGCTCAAGAAAATCGGCAGATCGTATAGGTCATCGGCTAAGGCTGATGGGGAAAAAATCGGTATCGGTGTCGACACTAAAAAATCCATATCGGTCGATCCCTAGATATCAGCCTTCAAATACTGAATAAGGAATTATCAGTATATTTAATAAGTTTAATATTTAACATAGTTAATAATTGTGATGCCCACCTTGCAAGAAATGCGCAAATGTACAACTTCCTACATATGACTTGTAGCGACCTTGAAAAACACTTTTTAGCTAAGCCAGGTGTCCCCAAATGTTATAGTACTTTGTCACTATTGATTTTTCATTGAATCAGGATGAATGCTTTGAGAATTGAATGCTAATGGACCATCACTTTTCTGCCTGTTAAATATGTGCTTGCCTAATATAGAAATGACATTAGTAATTGACGTCTGAGAGATGAGCAAAGCAGCCCTTTACCTTCTAGTATAATATGCTCGTTATATTCTTAAAATATGTCTTAAGCAGAACAACCAGTTAAATAAGGCTACAGGGCTGTGTAGTAAAATCACTTTCTTTCTATTTTGAGGAGTGAAGTAGTGTGCGTTACTTATACTCATCAGATATTCCAGCTCCTCGTTTTGCTTTCAGATTTGATAAATTAAAGTGGAGGGGGTTAAAAAAAAAAAAAAAAGCTCCTAAACAGCATGTGTCATCTGTGCAAATCGCTGATGCAGCATGTTTCCCTGAAGTGTCAACAGCAAAGAGAATTCAATTAATGATCGGAGTTTCTCTTCTCCCATCTGTCTCTGTGCGTCAGAATATATCCCTGAGTGGACTGCTGGGTTAATGTAGTTCAGATAATTGTTGTCTAGTACATCTCTCTTACAGGGTTTAGTCGATCCCTTTAGAGTCACTGCATGTATCTGACTTGTAACATGCTGTCATTCTCAGTAGTGTGTGTGTTTTATTTATTTATTTTTTATTTATTTAATTTTCACAACAAAAAAGATTAAAAACAGTGTAATATGTTTCACAAAAGATGTGATGGACAATTGCCGAAAAACCCTCAAGGTGCTTAATAAGTGGCAATTTCCATAGAAACAATTATATTTAACAAATTAAAACATTTCTATATTATTATACAAAAAGTATATTTATATAAATTTACAATTGAATTTAGATCACAAACCCATACGTTTTGGATCCATATGAAGTCCATATGAAGTACAATGGTCCAATTGAAGACTAAAGCGATAATAAATAAATTTACATTCATACTTTTAGCTGACGCTTTTATCCAAAGCGAATTACAATTGCTATATATGTCAGAGGTCGCACACCTCTGGAGCAACTAGGGGTTAAGTGTCTTGCTCAGGGACACATCGGTGTCTCACATTGGATTTGAAACTGGGTCTCTCTTCCTTGAGGTTTTGACATCTAAGAGTTCATCATATTATCCTGTAAGTTTCAGAACTGAAAACGTCCTTGTTAGTCCAATAAAAGCTGTTATTGACACCAGGCTCAGCAAACGATTCATTTTTTAAAGTGGGGAACTATGACGTCAAAGAGGATATAACTACATTTTCATCATTCTACACACCACCAAGAAAACATCTGTATCTAGTATCCATTCATACAAGCCACATAGAAAACATCTGTATATGTATCCTCTCTCACACATTCTTTGTCTGCAGAACTATTTACACAAGTGTCCAGTGTCACACATCTGTGTTTTTTATCATCTCGATGAGAACTGTTTTAAAGATGGTGTCAAGTTTAAAACTAGACACACATTCTTTTGCTAAAAATAAGGTACTTTGGTAATTAAAGTAAAATTCATCATTTATATAGTCCATTTCAGATATTTAAAAATACCAGACAAGGTATTTATAATGTACACACGGAAGTGGACAAACTTTTTCTGCCCGACTGCTTTGCAGATATTGTACGATACGCTGCATGACCTACATATATATATAAGATAGTCTCCTAAGACTCCTCATTCTATCAACTTTCTTTCAAACCCATAGTGTGATGATTTAGGCATATCTGCTTCCTGCTGCCATTTATTCACTCTGATAAACCCATCGAAGCAATCTGAGATTGTGCGTACGTGCGTGCACCTAACTATATTTTGGACCTCCCTCATTGGTAAATCTGGTATAAAAATAATTAATTAAAGGTGGTTGTGGGTTTTTTTTTTTTTTTTTTTTGGTATCAAAATACAGGAAGTTTTCTGTGATGGTATAGTTTAGGGTTAGTGTAAGGGGATAGAATATAGAGTTTGTACAGTATAAAACCCATTACGTGTCAGTGGTTCTCCCTGGTCTATACAGGTTTATTCAATGAATTGCAAAAAGCAAGGTGCCGGGACAGACCAAGCTTGCTTTTTCTTGGTGATGTTGTTTAGCGATCTAGCTATTTGTCTATAATTTCTTTGGCTGTTTTACTTTTGAGGTTCTCTGTGGATGTGCTTGAAAAAAGTTGCAATTGACATCAATGCGTGTTGTTCATCTGCGACCAAAGCGTTCAGAGTTTTCTGCTCAGGATTTTCCTCAATGCCTTATGACAGCTGCATTTTCTTTTTTATGAAGCAAGAAAAGTCCTCTGTTGTCGTGTGGAGGAAATTGGTCCAGATTTGCATGACGTCAATTATTTATCTTTTGGTTTATTTAGTATTTACACTACTCTGATCTGCATTGCTGCTACTTGTTCATTGCTAGTCCTGTTTGCTTTAGGGTAAATGCACTCACACAATGCTACAATAGAATTGAATGTGCTTGTGATTGTGATTCATGTTGTTGCTGCTTTGTTTGCCATACTAATAACATTCTTGTTTAGATGCGTACCAAAATACACAGCCAAAGGTCATTCATAAAGGTCCTTTCCACACAACATGAATGGATTATTGATAAAAGTGCTGAGCACTGTGGTGTAATTGAACCAAAATATAACAACAAAAATGAACCAAATGCAGGAATAAAAGCTTGTCCTAGAAATGTCCCTGTTCATACTTTTTTCCTTTTATCTATTTTTGCTCCACTTGAATGTACTGTCGTTTGTAATTCTGCCAAGTATCTAACAAGTTAATGATAAATGTAATTGCCTCGGTTTTTATTGATTTCTTACACGGTTTAATGTGTCTGAATATCTTCCTTTTTTGTTGTTGTTTTTTTACAGGATATTCTACGTATCGCACGACTCTCAAGATTTGAAGATCTTCAGTTACATTGCAAGAGATGGACAGAGCAATGTGTTTCGATGTAACGTCTTTAAATCAAAGAAAAAGGTAGGCCTCTCTTGTCAGGACATTGAGTGCTGATGGTTTCCATAGACGATAGAATCCTGTCATTGAGGCTCCAAGTGAATGAAAGCAACTGCCTGTTCCTTCTCTTTTCAGCACAAGTACTTTACTTCAGGGCATATATTTGAAAAAAAAAAAAACATCATACAAAAAAAAGGAACAGCAGCCCTTGGCCATGAAACTGAAGTGCACTTTTCAGAATGGCTATATTTTCTTCTCACTCGGTCTAGCATGCAGAGCAGAACGATGATTTATCAGCGGAGCGTGTAGATGATATACTGACAGGCTTTGCTTTTAGTTCTTAAAGCTGTCGAATTCTGATCCCTTTCAAGCTTCTGCACTGGATATGAATCAGTGGCAAATCTAAAAGCTAAATAACCGTTTAAAGAGACGCCCACCACTTCTGAGAAGGATTTGAATCTAAATCTGGTTTTATCTGCTTGACTGGTTTAAATATTTATTTTTAATATTGGCAATTAATCTACAATGTCATGAGAATCAAAATAAGATTTTTTAGAGGGGTGAAATTAGTTTTTTGGGTTTTTTTGGGGTTTTTCTCCATTACCGGTGCCTACACAGTCTATAACTATATAGAGGAATTCATGCTAGGAGCTAGTTGTCACAATATCACATCACATTATCACATAAATTTGTATACACAAGGATCTCTGATTAATAAGGGCCTTGAGAGAAGTTTGCAAATACTTCAAGTATATGTAAGGCATATGCGTACTGAAATGGACAAATACATTATGACATACCGTAGGTCACCACATCTTTTTTTCTCATGCACTGTAAAAAATATGCTGTTAAATGTACAGTAAAAACAACTGCAGCTGTGGTTGTCAAATTCAACTTAAAAAAATAGTAACAATGTTTCTGCTTTACGGGATGGCATATTATTGGTGCCTGTAAATTGTAAATCATAGAACTGTATTTTCTCATGTAATATAATGTTAAGATATCAATCTACTTTTAGGTTGTTTTGTTACCTTTTTTAAAAAAAAAAAATTCTCTTTTAAATAAAATATGATGTCATTCATAGACTTCTGGAAGTAAGTTTTTCACTATAAATTCTAAGATAATTAATAGTTTTTATGTGTAAAAAGCATGTATTTGACATTATATAACAGTAGAATTGCGAATATGAAATACAATTTTTCTACAATTTTTCTGGAAAATTAACAAACATGTTTTGTTGTAGTTTGTGTACATTGTACCCTATTTACACTTCAGTAAAGTTAAGACCTACTGTATGAAAACTAACTTCACTTTTTCCCCTACAGAAACTATTCTGTGCATTGTTTGCTTTGTAAGTCTGACCAGATCTTTCACATAAAAGGCTGCGAGAGACATAACAGACACTAACTAATCTGAATACAACTTTCCAGTCATCTTCAAACTGACTTAGTTTGCATTCATTCCTTATTATTCGTTGGATGTGAAATTGCAAATAGCATACAGAATGAGCACAGTGTAACAACATTGCCACAATACTAAAAACTAGGAAGATTGTTATTATGAAAGCTTGACACATGGACTCAATATTGTTCCTTTCGTCATGATAATGTGGGGTTTGCACAATGGCTATTGATTATAGAGCAGAAGTTTGGCTTTGGAGAAAGGCGATCAAGAAAGAAGTATCCTTTATTTAACAGATTCTTTAGAAAGAAGTCGCTCGATTGAGTTGAAAGCCCTCTCTGGTCCATTTCTCCTGGGCATCCCTGTTCATTACAGACCAGGCCATTCAGAGCTTCTCTAATAATTGTACATCAACTGCTCAAGTGTGCTCAATGCTCTCAATAAAATGAGCTCTCATTTCTCATTTTACTTTCTGCAGATTCAAACATTGTAGTCAGAATAATCTTGTCATCCCATTTCTCACCATCATCCATCAAAATAATGTTAACCGATCTTCAGCATTTTGTGGAATAGGTGTTTTTTGTTTAATAGTCTCTGAGTCAGACTCCGCAGATTGAGCCAGTGTTTAAGTGTACCTTGAATTATATTAAAACGCTTAATAGATTGTCACAACTAGCATAAAGTGTGCACTCAGAATGGGGACTTAAAGGAGAACTCTGTCGCAAAATTAATCTTTGGTCTAATAAAACATTGGTACCTAGTCAACCGTTCTCTGAGATTTGTTTTCATGATAATCGAATGTAAAGAGTTTTATCTCTAAAAACTGTTTAGCGTATAACGCTAGTAATGGGAGCATTTACTATGTAAAATGAAATCGCTAGTTTATACAACTAACAAGGCTCAAAATAGCCCCATACTAACACAGTAACATAATGAGGGTCCATACATGCAAAACGAAGCATTGAGAACTTTGTAAGTGTACAGACAGTTTAATAAGAAGATACTTTATAAAGACAGCTCACTTCGTGTATACAGACAGGAGCCATCTTGGAAAACGATCACGACAAGTCAAACCACGAACGTCGTGCTGAGTGAGCTGAACTGTATGAAGTTCAGCGAACTTCTGAACTGTATGATCGGCGTTTGGGGATCGACTTATCGAGACTATTTTCTAAGATGGCTCCTATCTGTATACACAAATACAGTATCTTCTTATTAAACGGTCTGTTCACTTACAAAGTTCTCAGTGCTTTGTTTTGCACGTATGGACCTTCATTATTTTACTGTGTTAGTGTGGGGCTATTTTGAGCCTTGTTAGTGGTATTAACTAGCGATTTCTTTTTACTTCGTAAATGCCCCCAGTACTAGCATTATACGCTAAACAGTTTTTACAGATACAACTCTTTACATTCGATTATCATGAAAACAATTGACTAGGTACCAATTAGACCAAAGGTTCATTTTGTGCTGGAGTTCTCCTTTAAGGCCTGTTCACACCAAGAAGGATAATTAACTTCAGCTATATTAATGCCAACAGTCATACCAACGTGGGACATTGTTCTGTTTATTTTAAGCGTGTGCTGCAAGTTATGTCGTCAGCCTCTTTACATGCTCAAACTCTTTAAAGCAGGGTGAGTTGCTTTTATCATCCATCAGCTGGGGGGAAAAACATATTCTCAAAGTGATTCCAATAATTTTGTTTCTCTTGTTTGTTTCTCTGCCATTTTTGTTATATTTTTGATATGGACTCTGCTATTCTTTTTAGTTATAGTTTAGCTATAGTGGTCAATGTGAAGCCACTATCTACTATCTGTCCTGAAGATAATTCTATTATTTTACCAAATGTTCAGGGATGTGCCTGTTGTTCACATTCTGCCATAGTTTATTGTCCATTTTCATTTCATTTATTTAAACAGGGACAATGTGCAAAAAAAAAAACATTAAAGATGCTTTGCACCAGATTTAGCTTAAGCTAGTTTCCATCTGCAGTCCCCGAGCAGGTGAATTGGTGCCACATTCTGCCATAGTTTATTTATTTTATTTTGTATTTTCTTTAGTATGCATACATACATTTTATAATGAATATTATAAATTCTGTATGATGACGATTACCATTTTCGGTTTCGACTTTTGGCTCATCCATGAACTTTGATTTCAGTGCAGTTAATAATACTAAGCTCTCCCTGATTTCTCTGTAGAGCCAAGCCATGCGGATAGTGCGGACAGTGGGTCAGGCTTTTGAGGTCTGTCATAAACTTAGCCTTCAGCACACCCAGCAAAACGCAGATGGCCAGGAAGACGGTGACGCTGACAAGACTTGCACAGATTCTGGAGTTACAGGTACTGTGATGAATGGGATCCACGTTTCTTTTCATTTTCTTACTTGAAATCAGTGTAGTCCTCTTCCATTCTTCAGACTCCCTCTAGCTGTCTGTTTGTGCCCCTTAAACTTGGTGTGAGAGCATTATGGATGAGTGATGTTTCTGCTGATCTGTGACACACTTTGCATTCAGCAATCCGCGCAGTTGTTTGAGGTATTTTGGTGCAATCCACTGCACTGTTTGAGGAAATCTTTGTGTGTCAGGGCTTTGATAGGCAGGATGGAACAGCACCTCTGATTGCTTGTGTCTGTGGGGCAGATCTCATGGTGCATGGGCCATGGGTTCAGGCTGATCATCCTCCCACAGCTCCCTCTGGACAGGTTTTCCTTTCAAATGCAGATGAGCTCCCACTCACCCACGCACTGCTGCTAATCTGCACAGGGTTCCCCAGCACAAACACACTGCGGTGTCACATGGATGGGACTCACTGTGTTTAACAGCTCTAGTGTTAACACACACAGGACAAAAAAGAGAACAGGTCTCAGAACAGACAAGCCCGTAACTGTTCAAATTACTACCAAACCTGCCGACAATTAAGCGGTGTGCATTACGTCTTTTGAGTTTTAAAAACATTTTTAAATTGTTTAAGTGTATTAATCTCAGAAAGAGAATTTTTTTAAGGCAGCTTTCTAAGATACAACAAATCATTTATAGCAAACATTTTTTTTTTTTCAATTTTATTTTAATGTACAGTAGATGTTAGAGGCGAAAATAAAGTGGCTGGAGTTTATAATACTTTGAGTCTTGTGATCTTCATGCCATCACAAGCTGCTTTTTGTGGCTTTAAATTTGGTGATTAGTTATATAGATATCTAATGAATAAAATTCATAGCAATACACTAACAAAAAATCAAATTAGTTAATATTTTATCTTGGATATATTATCTTGTGCCGATGTGCAATATACTGTACATATGAATGAGATTTGCCAACGGAATGCCAAATGTCATTGTAAATAACTTGGTTCATAATAAGAGTGATCTAGTTTTGTTTTGTGTCATGCATCAGATTTTTTTTTTCTGGTCCAGAATGACTTTTTTTCCACACCAGTGGAAATGCCACTGTAGATCTGTAAGGGACTGTGTCTCATTACATGTAGTTCAGTGTGGGGTAAATGCCCCCCACCACAGTTCTATTTCCTTTTTTAACTCTCGTGTTATGTTCAGTAATACAATACACAGTTTATGTTCTGGGTCAAATTGTCACCCTAAAATAGCTATAATCCCGTCAAATTACATGTTAATTTAATGACAGTGAAGTTACGTAATGATTTCATAGTTCTTTTTACCATGTTTAAATGCAAATATGTTTTGGGTCACCAATATGTATTTATTTAATTTTGACTAAAAATCAATTTTCTAAATTATAAATATTCGGTTCAAAATGCAATGCTTAAAATATAGTTATACAAGAATGTTGTTCAAAATAGTTTTAGATGTAGTATAGCATGTCACACCACAGGACACGGCTGTCACTGCTTGACATGTCATGTCAACTACTCATTTCCAGAAATACAGATCTGCTGTACAGGCCGAGTGAAGGTGGGGTCGGAACATGCATGGGGTCCCATAACAGTAACACAATCTCCCTCACGGGGGATCCACAGCTTACATGGGAAAACATCAGTGTTTAGTCAGAATATCGGTTTCCGTACATGCCTGTGTGTGGATAGGCAGGTTGTAAATCTAAGATATTCTCACTAAAAAACATTTGTCCCTTCAAACAAGTGTTATTTTAGTATATTTGTATGGATATTTTGTGTCCGTTTTTATTTTTATATTTTCTTTTTTCATTTTACTTTTAGTTAGTGTGTTTTTGTCATTTTTAATAGTTGTTTTTAAAAATATATTAGTTTTATATAAAAAAAAATGTTTTGTTTAGTACATCAAGTTAAACTAAATTAAAATGAGTAATGTTGCCTTGGCTGTACGTGCCATAAACCTAACAAAAGTAAGGCTCATGCTTTAAAAGTTTGCAGTGGCATGCCATGAAGGTGTGTAAATAATGAGAGAATTATTTTTTTTTTTTTTTTAAGTGAGCTTTTTCTTTAATCCCTGTATCATGCTTTCAAGCTTTGGAATGAATATTTAGTAAGATAAATTGTTTCTCTCTCTAAAGAGCGGGAGCTCACAGGGGCAGAAAAGCCGGCTCTAGATGAGACGGACATTGATGCAGAGGAGCTTCCCCTCCCCGACAGCACAATGGACGAGTTCAGTCGCGGCGTCACTGATCTGGATGCGCCCAAGAAAGAGGAAGATCTCACCAAGGACAAAAAGGTATCCAGCTGCAGCTCTCTTGCCCACTTAATTATTCAGTTCATATCAATAATTAACCACAATCTTCCATAATCTCAAGCTCTCAAACTTTGTCACATCAGCTTTTACGCACACATCCCTTGCACTGTTTGTTTTTTTTTTTCCAGTCAATTCCAGTAATCGAGGGAATGATGTTCAATGCACATTGTTTTGCAGATTAGGTTTGTTTAATGCTCACGGCTGTGGTCCAGATGCAGCTATAAGCCTATTAGCATAATCTTTCGGTGTGAAAACAGCTGCGCTGCAAAGGATTATGTAATGATACTGTGACCCTGACTAGCTGAGACATTCTTCAAGAGAATTATTATGGTAATGACAGTTTAGTGTTGATGAGAAGAAAGTGGCAAACGAGGTACCGGAGGATTGGTTGATCTGGATTGTCGTCAATGCATAGAATTTATCTCCATTGATAAGTTTCACCATCTTGTTCATCTAAATGACAAGCATTCTAATAGAGTTGGACTGATGATTTGAGTCAGCCTAAAAATAGCATTATGAGTATTCATTGTGTTGAATGCTGGTTTTCTGTTAAAGCCACATAAAGCTTATTTGTTCTACTTCACTGAAGCCTGTTTATCTTTCCGCTCAGGGGTAATTTTGTGCGTTTGTTGCATCAGTGTCTGGGCCGATGAGGCTGGAATCATGTCTGAGACTGATAAGACATTCCTCTTCACAGGAAATTACAATGTCAGAAATATTTGGGTTGTCTCTGATGACTGTTCTATGATTTATAAGCCAGTCAGAGATGTTTACTCTGCACCAGAGAAATCACACATGTCAACTTCTGAGGTTCACTCTGCGCTTGTTTCGTTTGGATTAAAGAAAAAGAAATTGACCCAAATGTAAGTGTTGCAGTCCAATATGAATTCCAAACTCAAATCAGATGTGGTGGTCATCGAATGTGTGAGGTCAGTGTGGTTAACAAAAGCAAAGCCCGTTAAACAGTCCTTGAGGATGACTCTTGGAATGAGCTCCTAGTCAAATACTAAAAGAAACTGTATTTTTACTGTATTTCATATACTCATATCATGTATGATTTTTCTTATGTTTGGTCATCATACAAATTCATACTTGTCCTGATTCCATATAGTGACTATGGCTACATTCATACTAAAGAAGAATATGCTTGTCCCGTTTGTTCAGTACATTTATTTAAGGGATGAACTATATATATATATATATATATATTTAAATTGGTTGAGTTTTTGTTATCTGTATCCATCAATATTCTATTTTTTTGTTGATTTTTGGATATTTAATTGTTCATGCTCCTTTCCTCTATTTTTATATTTTAAATACCTTTGCTGTCATCATCTAATAACTTCATATTTAGATAAACAAATAATTTAATAATAACACTAAGTGCACTATTTGGCAAATCTGTACGTTTACTCAACATTTACAATGCTTGTAAATCAATTGATTTTATTTTTCTTTTCTTATTTATAGACAAAAGGTTATTATAGTATTTATCATTAACGGTCATTAGTTTGTAAAAAAAAAAAAAAATCGTCAAATTTGTCTGTTTTACAATCCAATAGACTACTTTACAATCTTCTTGGGACTCCCAATATATTTAATCATAAGTTTAGGTGATATGTGCTGTATGAGACCCTATTTACTATTGAAATCTGACATTATCGTGGTTAGACATTATCCGATTCTTTGACTTTGGCTACTTGATCATACAGGTAGTACTTGATCCATCTCTGTCTGCTATTGTGGTAAATACAGTTTGAGTAAATATACCGTTGTCAATCCCAAACACTGACACACAACTTAAGAGAGTCTTGGAAATGCCTGGTTGTTTGGCACTGCAGAATAATTCTTGTCTCTGGTTTTCAAAGAATTGTCATTTCAACACAATAATACACATGTGTACACTTGGCGCTTGTAGAAAAACTATTTAAATTTAGCATTTCAGCAAATGTCTTCATGAATAAAGCCTTTGAGAGCATGCTGTCATACTCCTACATAAGCAGATTCTTGTGCACTGCAGTACAGGGAGACTCATGCCATCCTCAAGGACTCGTGGAACGGAAGTGGACCGGTTGTGTAGGAGTTCATGCTGTTTTTAGGGCTGGTACAAGTGTCAGAGTTGTCCAGTAAGCCTGCAGTCAGTTGTGCTAGTGCTTCTCCCTGTCAGTCTGTCGACTCAATGTGCCTTTTGTGTCTCTCGTTTATGAACCTGAGCTCAGAGTGGAGTAATTATGATATTTCCTGAGCCCAGTCAATTGTTAGATGCATTTCGCACTCAGTAGATGACAATCAAAATATTTTAAATCACAGTGCATGCTTTAAAAAGCACAATTCCCTGATTCATGGTTGGAGACTTATTTGTAGAATTGATTAGCAAGTCCTATATGAGGCAATGTTTGTAATAGCGTGCGGAAAAGCTTTCGGTCTATATTGAGGTCATTCACCCCAAGTCTGAATCAATGGATATTGGCTAGTGAGCAGAGTAATGTATTTACTTGTCCTTTTTGAAATGAAATTCAAACACATACACATTTGTTTTTTGACTTTTTTTTTTTTTTTTTACTGATGAATGTGACCTTATCATTTTAAATGCATTTTTAATCCACATTTTGAACTGGGCTGTGTCACATAATAATTGCTAACCAGAATGGGAATAAGACTGGGAAATAAATGACACCCTGCCCAAATAGTGATATGTGCTACTCGATTTAATTTAAATTGAATTAAAAAAAATCCATTTCATTATATTTTACTTTATTTTAGTCATTTTATTTTACAACCCGTCTTTGTTGCATCAATTAAATTAACTTTATATATTATATTTATGGCTTTACCTCAATACAAAATAACATTTCCTAAAGTGTGTGTGCACTTGTTTGCTTAGTAAGCATTGTAGAACAAATTACCATGTTTATTGTTTAGTTAATTAGAGCAGCAAATCTCTGCTTCACCCACCATATTGTTTCTAGGAACTTGGCAGATGCTTTCTAGTAAGATGAGAAGTGTAGAGTTTCTATTGTGTTCCTCTCTGAGCTTTGATAATGAATGGGCAAGGGACTCTTGGTGTGCACAAGTGGTTGCGTCCCATTTTATAAGAGACCGCAGTGTGCTATAGAGGAATTCTCCACGAAACAGTCTCTGAATATCTAATGAAAGCAATTAGTCCTCCTCAACCATTCTGAATCCTACTCAATACCAGACCTCAGTTCCACAGTCTGGAAATACTGTGACAGGCACTGTGGGAATTTCACATATTAAATGTAGAGAAATGAGGCTACTGTGTAGCTGGGATCTTATCAGACTATCTGTGCCAGGCAAACAGCCAGATTCCTGCCTGGAATTTGTTCTCTTTACTTGCAAGGCACATCTCCTGGACGCTGCTTGAATAACTGTAAAACCAGCCAGACCCTGAAGAGCTGGACACTACGGACCCAAAGTTGCGAGACTGTGTGTAAATTTGTTAAATGTGTAAATGTTTCTTCATTTTGGAGAAGTAGAGTACATCCACATCAGACTGTGCTGTGAAAAGTGTCTGGAGATGGGATTTTAGGCAATGGTGGTACGGAGATGCTCTCTCTAGAGAACTCGGGTCTGAAATGCTAGATGGTGCCCAAAAGCCAGAATGTGTTTCAAAGCAATGTCAGTTTCTCTGGATAATTCATAAAGAACTGAGTTCAGCCCATGTATCCGTGTAAGAGGCAGCTTTACCTTAGCCCTAATGCTCAATTTCAGAAAATCCTCCCCAGTGCATTGCTGTTTGTAAACTTCGCACCAGACTGGTTGTTAGACACTTAAATTAGGGCAACTAGACTAGGGATGAGCATCTTAAGGAATGTAAAGATTTATGGTTCTGGTTGTTTTTTGTTTTTTTTAAATAACTTATTGAGCAATTTTCTCACTGTGTTGTTTACAAGTTTGCCCTTGTTTGCACACAATAACACCGGTGCTTGCAATGCCAAGGACCCAAGGTCGTGTGTTCAATTCCCGGCAACTTGTATATTGGAAAAAATGGTATTTTAAATGCACTCTGAGTTGCTGGTAATAGTGTCTGCCAAACACGTACATGACTAGATTTAAATAGGTTTTATATATTTATTTATTTATAGTGTTTGTATTATTTCAGGGTGACAAGTCATCCTCTCATCACATTCATTTCAGACCGCAAGCTAAACATACATTTTGTCGTGGCGCGCCACGCTTTAGTAAACCGTGTTCAGTCAGCAGTAATTCAATCCAATAATGAACATCTTTTTGTTTGTTTTGCTTCTTTAAACCCATTTCATTGCAGCTGAGAGGAGACGTAAAAGAACAAACTCTGAAGAGGAAAAGCTTTCTTCTTCATGAGCTTCTGCAGTCAGTTCAGTTTTATCACCTTTATCTATGCAGTTGCCTTGCTTTTAAGGTGTTAACGCAAATCCAGCCTAGAAAAATTAGACGCTTTTTACGCCGTCAAGTGTTGCATTTAACCCCCTGGGGACCAAGGTGTATTTGGGGTCCTTGAGATGTTTTGACATGCCCTGACATTTGGGCTTTTTTCAGTTGCTTATAAACATATTAATGACACAGGTGAAATTACACTATATTCAGCACAAACAGGGCTACCATAATATGTGAGCAACATGTATGTACATGTTTGTATTTTTGAGAGAATATTGTTTATGCGTGGTTATTGAAAAAAAAATGCAAGTTTCTGAAATAAGGCCATAAAACACATACAAAATAAGCATCCACAAGACTTTTGACTAATGAATGTTGTTTCCTAGAGTTTTTTTCTTCACAATGTTCTGAAAATCATCCTGTCTAATCTTTCACATAAAACTCTGAATTGGATTATACTGTGAAAAACGTTTTTTTGTTTGCCAAGGCAATATGCGAATGGGAGTGAACAGGCCAACCCTCATCATGTATAAGTAGGTGATTCTCACCTGAGAGAGACAAAGACACGCATAATAATGAGCCTTTCATTCATTATGAAAGTCATGAATGAAAAAGTCATGAATGAAAGGCTCATTATTATGCGTGGCTTTGCATAAAAAAAAAAACATTTTTAGTTATACCTGGAAACAAATCCTGGTCAAATAGGTCATATGGGCCATTGTGTAGAATTTGTTCAAAGTTAGAGTTGGAAACATCTTGAAAAGAAAAAAATCAGTCAAGTCCTTTTTCTCCAGCACCTTTACTAAAGAATGAAATCGAAAAGTGGAGAAAATAGAAAGAAGAAAAACTCTTAATTTGTACTGTTTTAGTATTCATACAAAACTAATATTGAATCGTCCCTGCTAGGTAACAATGGATATCTTCTACAAATAGCAAACTACATGTGAATTTCAAAAGAGTAATTTCGACCATGCTCAGATGCACGGTAAGCTAAATGCTGATAAAACTTTGGCATTTCACTCTCAATGATCTTTCAGACATTATAACAAAGCCCTTTTGTCTTTGTAATTCATTCAGTCATAAATTTAGATCGCATTTCAAAAGGATGCGCGATTATTCAGTGCATGATTAGTTCATTCACTTCTATCCGTATGCTAATAAGTTACAGTGACATTTAACATTAGTTTGAATGCATGGAAGACAATAAAAGCCAACAGCATTATAGTGGCTGTTAATCATCTTTAGTGCTAGTTGGTTAACTATTTAACAGCTTACACCTTTGGTGATTCTCCTTCAGATGGTGTCTGACAACCATTCCAGCACATGATATTTAATGCTAACCTATATTTTTCAAGGTTCTGAATGAACCACCACAGTGAAAACGGATCCTTGCTTTCAAAAGAGGTTATTTGAGATTGTTTGATGTTTGTAGTCATTGTACTATACTCTATAAACACTGACATGTCAATGGAGGAAGTCCACGTGGAATGTGTTTTAATAGACACACAAGCGTTGTCTGATCTTTTTAAGCTGTATTATTGTCTAGGGTGTGCCGGTACCCTCAGGCAACTTTTAGTGTTATAGCTATAACAATGTGCACTGTTTTCCCTTGACTCCTTTCAGACATTATTGTGTAAAGTCTGTCATGTCACTGGGAAAGGTAACAGTGCTCACTCGCATCCTGAATGTATTTGAAGTTAAGATCTTTCAGCATTGTATTCCAATCCCCAATGTCATGTTCCTGTCCTCAGGGCTTCTCGACGTTGGAAAGCTCAGGAGCCACAAAGCCTCAAGATCACTTTAGCTTTAAAGGCTGCGCTCTTGATTTTTCAGTAGGACTAAAATCACGGTTTGAGTAGTTTTGTATCACAGCAACAGTATAAAATCATGTATGTGCACTACCCTTCAAGTTCATGTTTAATCCCACAAGAGCTGTCCAAACCATTCTACATGTGATTTGTTATAACCTAGCCTAGAAATCTAGACGCACCCTAGCGGCAGCAAAAATTATTTTGCAGCAAAGTGTGGTCTAGCAACTCTCCATAGACGTTTTAACTGGAAAAACTCAACTCTGGTAGGGCCAATCACATCGTGTAGAGTCGGCGGGCAGGCTTAACATAATGACGACAGAGTTGAGCCGGTCAGAGCAAGCTCGGACATAATTCGGTTTGAAGTCGTTCATCCTCGGATGCGTCCGGTGTTACAAAAAAGCTGTGGCGAAACAATCAACTTGTCATTTTTGCCCACTCGTGCTGTGTCGTCGAGTATAAAGGCTTTACTCTGTGTCAGTGGGCGCTCTGATCGGTATAGGTGCACGGACCTCTCCCGAATCATCTCCAGCACCCCAAAGCACCACTACTCCGGCTCCGTTTCCCTCGTAAGCTGATATTAGTATTTAAACATTCTCTATGATATTATTTTTTTTAATGACACACTGTCTCTTTCTCTCTCTCATACACACAAAAACACACATACCGTCTCTTTCTCTCTCACACATATGTAGGCTAGTTATAAACTCTTTTGACTTTTAATGATTAGTGTTTTATTTTTAAAGTTTGTGGGTCGTGTAAAAAACAAAAAAAATCCCTTATTTTGGGGATGGATTCTGGGAAATCTCTCTTATTTTCAATGTTCAATGTTGACAGCTGGACTGGATGCGGTAAAAGTTTAATAACTTGCTCCGCTTAGTGCGTCACCTTCTTCTTTGCTCTGATTGGCTGTAGCGCTATCCAATTGCGTGCAGAGAGAATTTGAAAGACAACCGTTTATTATTATTGAGCCCTGTCAATGATGAGTTTCCAGACCTAACATCTTGATGTAGGTCTGGCATGCCAGGCTAGTTATAACCATCAATCTTTGTCCTTCTGCTTACAGCTGGGTTTAAAGGTACTGTATCGTTTACCCAAAACTGAAAATGTTGTCATGATTTACTCACCCTCATGTTTTTACAAACCTTTTTATATTTATGAATATGAAAAATGTTGGTAACCAGACAGTTGATGACACCCATTGAATTCCATGGTATATATTTATTTTTTTCCTAGTCAATGGCTGGTTACCAACATTGTTTAAAATACCCTATTTTGTGTTCAACAGAAGAACGAAACTCGTACAGGTTTGGAACTTGAGTGCAAGTAATGACCACATTTTCATTTGTGGATGAACTATCCATTTAGAGGGGTTTAAAAAAAACATATAAAATGTGTTTTAAAATAATGTTCTTGTTGGTTGGGTTGATGTGAGTTTTAGGTAAATAGGAGGTTCAAGTGAATGGAAGAGAAAGGCATTAATGCAAGAGAAAGAATGAGCCACTTTTATCAAACAAAATTATGAATGAATGAATTTTTTTATGTACTGTATTTATGTAACTTTATTTATTGAACAGAGTTATTATTGAATACTTTATTTGTAATTGTATGTATTTTGTTTATTAAAAATAATTGAGCTAATTTATTATTTTATTTGCAAAATTAGGCAGCATGTGCATCCCTGCTTTATTTAAAACTATTTATTTGTAATAAAAATGTCTTTGCATTTACTTTGAGTTTTGCGATCAATTGTCATCAAATATTATCACATTTCATAATGTACTTCTCAGTGCCATCACTAAAAGCTTCTCTAACACTGTCAAGGACTTCTCTGGAAAAAAGAAGAAGAAATAAATAGTCAATAAACTGGAGGCAGCCTCTGTCTAGTGAAAAGCAGTGAGGGCATTTGTGTGGCCGCTAGCAAATCTCTCTCAGCCCAGCTGTTAGCTGAACATTTCTCTCTCTCTCTCGGTTACACTCAAGGGCTCACTGCTTTCCGCTAGGGTACAACTAACACTTCAAATTCAGTACAGTCGACATATTGTGCAGGTTCAGGAGAGGCAATGTGTCTAGTCTATGGACATGAGTTATAGTGGTTTGCTCCCAAGCTTGTTGTATTTCACGTGCTGCTGAGCGTTTCAGTGTGTCGTCTTGTGTCTGACTGGAATATCAAACAATGTTCAAAAAAGCTCCTGCTTTACATTATAAGTTTGTTTCTTGAATAATGAATACGCAGCACTGGATTGTTTTCCCAATTATCAAAAAGACCAGCACAGTAATCATGTGCTTGAGAAAGGCTTACGTTGTAATATTCAGCATATTTTCTTTCTCATGCAAGATGTGTAGACGTTCTCAGGCAGCGGTGGATTAGTGTGTTGTTGAATCTAATCCACTTTTAAATGCTTTCCTTTCAACTACAGAACATCCATCCAAGACCATCAGAGATCTCAGCACATTTTCATCGCAGTTTTGCGTGCTAGATAAGAAGTTTATTTGATGTTTAGCAGGAATCAACATTTTTCCAAGAAAGTGCTACTTGGGATGACAGTCAGCTTATCTGCTTTGGGAAGTCGGTGTACACTGCAAACTTTCCACTGATGTCTTTTGACTAGTAGGTGTCTTAATAATCTCAGCCTCAGATAAACCGCTCACAGTATGTTCACTGGCCGTCTGATGCATATGCTACAAAGAAATAGCAAGAGCTGGCTCAAAGTCAACTGTTCCAATTTGATTGGCTCGCTTCCTCACAAATGCACCAGTTTAAGGTGCACCAGTATGCCTGGAGACAGGACTGTTTTCTACATTGGTAATAATAATGATAATAATTCTTCTTGAGCACCAAAGTCAGAATATTAGATTGATTTCTGAAGGATTGTTTGAAATTGATTTCAAGTCAAGAAGACATTTTAAAAGAAATTGCTAACACCAAACTTTTGAACAGTAGTGTAGGTTTAAAAAAAAATCTGCACTTATTATTTGTGGATGTGGATGGACAGACATGTCTAGGTAAAAAAAGTGGAAATGACTTCAGTTGTCAAAAGTCTGGCGATACAACACAAAGTTTGTTTGACATAAATCTAAACCTGTGTGAGTCAAGAGTTTCTTACACTTAGTTCAATACACTAGCCCTCAATCAACAGTGTGTGAAAACTCAGCAGCCACGGTAATAATGGCTTACCATGGGCATAAATGAGAAAATTTGGGCAAAATATCTTATGATGTTGTTATTTTTTCATCTTGAGGTCTGAAGGATTGAATAGGCTGAACATGAGACGGTTGTTCTAGAAAATCCAAGGCAGAAACTGTAGAGATCTGTATGAAATATTTAGCACCTATCATTTTTATTATTATGATATATACTCAAGGTTATTTAATAACCGTCCACCAACGAAATATGAGATAACTGTACTCTAATAGCAGTGTACGCCCTAAATTGCTGTATTTAGTTTTTGCTCTCTGCAAGATTCTGCTTAGTTTCTAAATGTTTTGTTGTCCCCAGCAAACAGTGATGTCTTTTTTTTTTCTCTAATTGTAAAGATATAAGAAATTAGCACAACCGATTGTTGTAATTTGTATTGCTTTTAAAGTCAAGTCAAGTCACATTTATTTATATAGCGCTTTTCACAATACAGATTGTATCAAAGCAGCTTCACAGTGATAACATGAAAGTAGCACAACACAGATCAACAACATTGCTAAACACTAAATAACCCCAACTGAGCAAGCTCAAAGCAAGCCAAAAGCAAGGCGACAGTGGCAAGGAACCAAACTCCATCAGATTGGATGGAGAAAAAACCTTGGGAGAACCCAGGCTCAGTCGGGGCCAGTTCTCCTCTGGCTTACATTCATATTGTTTAAATATAAATATTAAATATAAATATTGTTTATGAATCAAACGGCGCCATAACATATCGCAGGCGTTGAGTCGTCTCTTCACAGGCGTTGAGTCGTCTCATCACAGGCGTTGGGGCATCCGAAATCCCCGTGAGAGGCTGGACACAAAACTGGACCTGACGAACGCCATTTTTCTCGGGACAAGCGTCCCGAGATAACAGCAGAAAGGCAGATGGGAAATAATTAGCATAGCTGATGTTCATAATGATTTGCGTTATAACTCACAAACTCTCCGTAACCTGAACTCTCCGCAACCCAACCATACGCGCCGACCCGTTTGTCTAAAAGGCTGTCGAGCCCCACTGGTGCGTTAAGCAGTTTCAGTGGCAAACGGTTCCGTATGGCATAACAGAGGACTAGAAGGTAAGCATTATGTGAATGCTTGACTAAAGAGAAGCGTCTTTAATCTAGTTTTAAACTGTGTCAGCGAGTCAGAGGCTCGGACCGTATCGGGAAGGCCATTCCAGAGTTTTGGAGCTAAATGCGAGAACGCCCTCCCTCCTTTACAGGACTTCGATATCCTAGGAATAACCAGAAGCCTTGAATTTAGTGATCTTAAGGAACGCTGTGGATTGTAGGGCGAAAGAAGGTCCGTTAAGTACATAGGTGCTAAACCATTTAGGGCTTTATAGGTCAGTAGTAGTATTTTGTAGTTGATGCGGAACTTAATAGGTAACCAGTGTAGAGATGATAAAATCGGTGTTATATGATCATATTTTCTTGACCTAGTAAGAACTCTAGCAGCTGCATTTTGTACTAACTGTAGCTTGTTTATTGAGGATGCAGGACAACCGGCTAATAAAGCATTACAGTAATCTAGTCTTGAGGTCATGAATGCATGAACTAATTTTTCTGCATCAGAAACAGATAGCATGTTACGTAGCTTAGCAATGTTTCTAAGGTGGAAAACGGCTGTTCTTGTAACATATGAAATATGATCTTCGAAAGACAAGTTGCGGTCTAGTATAACACCCAGGTCTTTTACTGTAGTGGATAAAGTAACAGGACATCCGTCATCATAAAGAATCTTCTGGACAACGTCCACCCCTAACTACAAACAGAAACCAAACACGAAAACAAGGGAACATGTGCAGCGATTTGCTGCTTCGCAGAGAATCCCATGTGAAACGGCCTTTAGGGAGTCGAGTTTGTGCAGCATGGCAGACATTTCCATATTCCTCCTCATTGCCCTTTTTCTGCCACTATAGGTCTGTATTTGACCCAGACCTAAACCTCATGTTTTCATGGATCCTGATGACACTTGAGTCGCTAAAGTAGCAGTACAGACTTCGAATAGCTGATTACACCTCCATCACATAATCACAGATGAAGCCGTTAATTGAAAGCACTCAAATGAACAGTATTTCCCCTTGATGCCTTTTAACAGATGTGTTTTCTTCAACCTATTACCAAAGTCTATTCTGCATTATATTTTCTGTTGCACACACAAATACAGATTTCAGAACAGATGATAGTGTAATTATTCCCTGTGGAGTGATGAAAATATTCCAGTAACCCTCATAGAGAAACTTTATGGGCATATACAGAAGGAAATACTGTACTGGTGCTTGCTTAACAACAAAAGCTTAAGCTCTTTATAAATGAAATGTCAAATTGGAACAGTCATAAACGTTGTTGCTGTCATAATGACCTATGTCTTGTTTTCTGTCGGCAGTGCGTGGTAATCAACGCACGGCGCAGTTTCTGTGCCACCTTTGCAATGTTAACAGCTTTAGATTGTTCAATATATGTGGAAGACAGATCTCAATCCAATATGCAAATGTGTTGAGCTTGAGAAAAATAGGATTTTAAGTGTAACATGTTTTCATCAATGAATCATTCATTAAAAATGTGCTTAGAAAATATTCATTAAGCCAATCCATACTACTTCCTGTGGTCACAGTTGTGTGCTCATCCAGACACTCGGTTCTTGACAAATGTTTTCATCCATGATTTTTGCTCTGTGATATGATGACTTTAGACTTGCACAGCACAAAAGTAGCAAATATTTTATCAGTTGAGTCATGCTTATCTTCAATTTTTCAGTTTACATCAGACGATGAGCAGTAATATCATTCTCAGAACATTTTCCCCTGGCGCACTATGCAGATTTTTTTCAAGCTATGAATTTAGTGGATGTCACCGGTCTCTCCAGTTGAGGTATTTTCACTCTGGGGCGTCTGTGAGCGCAGATGTATTTTACAACGTGCCATTCTGCAGCAATGCCCATATAAACAGACACGCAGAAGAAATCCTCATGCAGCCTACCTGAACAACATGTGAGAAATGAAAAATATGAGAAACTAAGGTGAACATATTTTCTAATATACTGCACGCAATCTTGTTTGACATCAGATTAGTCTTAAGGAAAAATCCTTTTACTGGATGTTTGTTTGTTTGACAATATAAAGAAAAGGAGTCAGGTCAAAAAAGATTTGCCATATGATCAAGAATTGTTTAGAACTGTCCTACATTGTTGGGACAAACAGGTAGTCCTACCAAAAACGTCAAATTGTTTGTTTGTCTATTCCGAAAGCATTGTTGTGACGCATGACAGAATCAGCTTATGGACTGTATTCTTGTCAATGTCCCTGCAAATAAAACGGGGATAGGAAAACATATTTAAAGGGTTAGTTCACCCAAAAATGAAAATTAAGTCATTAATTACTCACCCCCATGCTGTTCCAACCCCGTAAGACCTTCGTTCATCTTCGGAACACAAATAAAGATATTTTTGATTGAATCTGAGAGCTGGATCAGTCCTACATAGACTGCCTAAGGGACTGGCTCTTGACGGCCCATAAAGTCATTAAAGGGTTAGTTCACCCAAAAATGAAAATTAGTCAATGAAGTCAATGAAGAAAATGTTTAAATATCCCAAGTGACTACCGTGGCTCAACTATATGTTTATCAAGCGACGCGAATACTTTTTGTGCGAAAAAACAAACAAAAATAACGAGTTTATTCGACTATTTCTTTTCTTCCTTGTAGGCCAGAACGAGACTTCCTTATAGATTTCCACGACGCATGCGCGAGAATTGCGATCTGAAGTAGTGTAAGCTGGTGTGAGCAGATCGCAAATCTCGCGCATGCGTCGTGGAAATCTAAGGAATTCTCGTTCTGGCCTACAAGGAAGAAAAGAAATAGTCGAATAAACTCGTTATTTTTGTTTGTTTTTTCGCACAAAAAGTATTCGCGTCGCTTGATAAACATATAGTTGAGCCACGGTAGTCACTTGGGATATTTAAACATTTTCTTCATTGACTTACTGGGCCGTCAAGAGGCAGTCCCTTAGGAGCCAATGTGGTAGTTATACAGCTCTCAAATTTAATCAAAAATATCTTCATTTGTGTTCCGAAGACGAACGAAGGTCTTACGGGGTTGGTACAGCATGGGGGTGAGTAATTAATGACTTAATTTTCATTTTTGGGTGAACTAACCCTTTAAAGAAAAGGTTTAAATATTCCATGTGCCTACAGCGGCTCAATTATAAGTTTATCAAGCGACGAGACTACTTTTTGTGCGAAAAAAACATAAATGACATAATTATTCGACTATTCCATTACTTCCTTATGGGCGCATGTGCGAGAACTGAGACGAGGACGTTCTCCTTCGACGACTACTTGTTACCGGCTGCTCACCGCTTAGGAGTATTACCGCCACCTACCGTATAAGATGATGTGCTGATATAGCTGGAAGCGCAAAACTTTCTGTTTACAAGCAGAGGAAGATGCGCGCTGTACATGCGCTTTTCAATTTACTTATTTTCCGCACTATAAGGTGCACTTAAAAGCCTTTAATCTTCTCAAAAAACGACAGTGTTCCTTATAATCCGGAGCGCCTTATATATGGATCATCATTTTATACGGTAGGTGGCGGTAATACTCCTAAGCGGTGAGCAGCCGGTAACAAGAAGTAGTCGAAGGAGAACCTCCTCGTCTCAGTTCTCGCGCATGCGCCCATAAGGACGTAATGGAATAGTCGAATAAAGTCGTTATTTATGTTTTTTACGCACAAAAAGTAGTCTCGTCGCTTGATAAACTTATAATTGAGCCGCTGTAGGCACATGGAATATTTAAACCTTTTCTTTAATGACGTCAAGAGCCAGTCCCTTAGGCAGTCTATGTTGGACTGATCCAGCTCTCAGATTCAATCAAAAATATCTTTATTTGTGTTCCGAAGATGAACGAAGGGCTTACGGGGTTGGAACAGCATGGGGGTGAGTAATTAATGACTTAATTTTCCTTTTTGGGTGAACTAACCCTTTAACTTTGAATAAAAACATGATGCTTGAAATGCATGCTTTAGGCTGTCCATAGCAGTTATACATCTAGTGATTTTTCAAAGAACTGAGCTCTGGTTTGGTGCGTCTAGCTCCTCGTCTAGTGATTCAGCTCCAGGCAATGCCGGAATAATTCAAAGGGCTCTTCGCAGCACATCAGTCTCAGCCAAAATCAGTCTTATATCTGGCCACTGCTGCTGAGGCTTTCATACTCAGTCCTTCATTCTGTACGTGGGAGGTCAATATCTGACAGCTGGCATCACCATATTTTCATGCCTGCCGGGGTGTAAATAAGTTGGCCGTGTAAGGTAAAACTAACAATTTGTCACAGTCGACTGCCTCCCATCCCTCGGAGCTCTGTTTGTTTGCACAGCTACATCGACTGCAGGAGCTACTGTAATTAATATCTAAGCCTCAGTAGAAGCATCTTTGACCACAGAGTTGGTCAGAGCAGAACATTGTTTCCTGATCGCAAACATGCAGTTTTTTTTTTTTTTTTAAGTTAACACTGGCATGAAGCGTAGGAGCTGAAATGGAGTTTGCCGTGCACTAATGACTTTGAAACTAGCTTGTTTTGTTATTTTGCTCTTTGTTAAAGACCTTTGCCAATTCTCTATTGTCTGTTTTTAATGCATTTTCTACTTTTTCTGCACATTTCATGCTGTTCCTTATTCTCAGACAAAGCTTCCTTATGGTGAACTTGTAGATTAATTACCGATCTTTGACAAAACAAGTGTTCTCTCTCTTTTTCTCCAGCCCTCTGAGGAGCCCAACATCCTGCTGGCTTCCCCTAAGTTGCTGCTTCCTTCAGGCAGTCAGGTCCCGGCCAGCACTCCTCTGTCTGTGCACCATCAGCTCCAGCTGCTCCAGCAACAGCTCACCCAGCAGCAGCAGCAGACACAGGTGGCCGTGGCCCAGGTGAGATGCTTTAAATGGATAATTTATAGACTTATAGATGTAGTGGGATTTAGTGCGCTGCCGCATTAGTGAGCTATTGTGGTTATTGTTGGGTATGTTTTTCACATGGTATCAGATACATTTACACATTACTATTTAAATACACATGTTCAAAACTTTGTTGCTTGTATGATTTGTAATAGAGGGTTTTCACGACGCATCATCAATCCAGAAGTCGGCCATTTTGGAGGCACAGAACATAAACAATGCCATTGAACTGAACGGACTCACAAATTTGGCTGATTATTTAGGCTGAAAAATGGTCGTGTTTTGCTCTGTACTAATCGGTCGCATTTGGAAAATACCTTTCCAGTGGTATAAAAGTGGATACTCCACTTTTTTTTTTTTTTTTTGGAAATAGGCTCATTTTACCACTCCCCCAGAGTTAAACAGTTGAGTTTTACTGTTTTCGAATCATTTCAGCTGATTTTCTGATATTTAGAAGAATATCAATAAACAGACACTTTCTGGTCTCATTGACTTCCATAGTAGGAAAAAAATATATACTATGGAAGTCAATGAGACCAAAACTGTCTGGTTACTGATATTCTTCTAAATATCAGAAAATCGGCTGAAATGATTCGAAAACGGTAAAACCCAACTGTTTAACTCTGGGGGAGTTGTAAAATGAGCCTATTTCCAAAAAAAGTGGAGTATCCCTTTAACAATGGCTACATTCACACTGTCAGTCAAAATCCGATTATCTTTCTGATCTAAAATGATTCTCTGATATAAAATGATTCTTTTATTCTCGTGCACTGACTCTATCACTAAGCTGAGCCAATCAGAATTCTCTTTTTCCCCGACGGCCCGTCGACATGTTCAACATGTCGAATCGGGTGAAACAAAGCCGACGAGGACTCATTTCAGCCGACGGCACGGAACCATGCGGAACACACAGAGGAAACTTAGTTGGCCAACGCACAAAAACTGGCCGACCTTCGGCTCGGTGTGTTCCGGGCTTTATTCACAAAATCTTGCCTAAATTGCTGACCGCATACTATCTTAAAACTGCATGTTCCCTAAAACATCAACATGCCAACATCAACAATACCAACTTGAATAAAGTGGCAAAAACTAATCTAGAAAGTTCCCCAAAACTAATCATTGATGATAAAGACCACACCAATGAACATTGAATATCTTATACAACAACTACACTACACAAAATAAAAAAAAAATAAAAAATCTAATCTTTAAAGGCTTATCAGGCTCTGGGCCACTTTAGACGCTTAACTTCATCTCCTGGCAAAAATCCCTGAATAGCATACTCCCAACAGAGATTAAATCTCCACCCGGGATACTTTCAAAAATAGCAAACTAACAAAACAAACAGTATGCTGTTGGAAGGATTGACTAGCATCCCAGCTGGAACACTCTACTTAACCGGAGATCTCTAATAATCCAATAACCTTTTCCACACTCCACTCAACAAACAAAACCCCAACTCCAAACCATTATTGATCCCGGACTAGGCTCCAATTTTTGTTACGACTCTGCTCAAACAAAGTCATAACGTAAAGAGGACTCTTCGCAAGATGGGTCTCAAAAGAGAAAATATAAGTTTATTTAAAGTTAAACAAATAATGTCTAGGGTCAAAATATAAGGCAATAATAGTAAATATATATCAATACAACATCAAATCAATAAACTGTTGGAAATGAGGTTTGTAGAGTTGTGGAAATCATATGGGAACACAAACTGAAGAACCCACTCTTCAAATAAAGACAAAACAAAAATGAGAGAGAACTAGACAAAATCCAGAAATGTTATTTTTATTGTATGTTTAGGGGTGTAACACTATCATATCACAATATATCGCAGTGCATCAAAATCTATCGTGGATAGTGACAATATATTGTGTATTTGTTCAACCTAAATAAAAGTGTGAGGGGAAAATAGTTTCAGTACTACATTATGCTACTATATGTAATGTATAATAATGCAATGGGGGAATATTTGTGGGTTCTGATAATGCCAAATGTCTTATGTCGTATTTTCAGCTTCAGAATCATACATGTTTTTATTCTTACACCATTGTCAGGTGTATTGGGTTACCAGCACCAACTCCAAGCCTATTTATTTCCACCCATAATGTAATATTACATTTTGTATTTTAATCAACATTTTTTGTTAACCTTTTATCATATGTTTTGGAGGATCGCAATAATATCGTATCATGTTGAGTTCAATATCGTGATATCGAATCTTGACATGAGGGTATCGTCACACCCCTATTTATTTATAGATTTAATGGATTCATTTTTAGGAGTGTTTGTTGGGAGGTTAAAAAGCACAACTAACTCATCTCATTTGCCAATATAATTACATGTATTGTTCTTTTGAGGACAATTTTATTAATGCACATTGTGCATTATGCAAATTCTGTTTTATTATGGGTCAGGTGAGTCTAAATGTTTTATTTGCTCAAACAGATAAACACAATACAAACAACAGCTGCTCTGCAGGAATCTAATTCAGCTCCTCCAGTAATTTATGAGCAGGAAAATAGGCTAAAATGTTCCTACACTGATGAATTTTATATTTTTGACCTCGAGCTGCTATATCAGACTATTTATTTGAGATATTCTTGAAGTTTGAAATTATTTAATGGCAGTCTTAGTTGTGGTGTGAAATGTGTGCATTCTGTGAAGAATGTCTATTTCTTGTCTAAGTAGCACTTAAAAAAATGGTTGTTACTTTGGATGTGAACCACAACATTAGAACTGATTGTGAATGGCTTGGAGGGCAGAAAAAAACCCTGCAGTCTTGTGTTTATTAAGCGTTTTCATTCTCTCCAGCACTAGACTGGTTTATTTATTCAGCCTTTGAGAGCCTGCGGTTTGCTTGTTTAGCCACAGTACACCAACTGTTTGGCAAGAAGAGGAAAGCGGTTGTTTTTTATAAGCATATTGCTCAGCCAGAGGGTATGCTGTCTCTTAAAGTCTTATTGTTTGTTTGTTTTTTTTGTTGTTTTCATGGAAGACACTTCACTCTTCACAGGTCTGAGAACGGGCTCACAGGGGGTGAAATTTCGTTCCACGCTCTCTTGACCCAGGTCTTTGTTGAACGAGCATGGCTCTGTGTTGCTTTGAGGTGTAGGATAGTCCGTTCTGTCAAACCTCTGATAAGCAAAACCGGCCACTGCAAAGCAGACCCTGATATGCAACACAACACGTTCAAAGAGAAACCAGCTTTGGTTTTGCTCTGGCTGCTGTGATGTCTTCAGTCACAGAAGAAAAAGAGACTTTGATGCCCGCTATCAAAGCGACACACGCGATTCAATCGTCGCTTATTAATTTATTTCTTCATTTGTTTTGCATTGGCCCTCATCCTTAGGGAAAATAGATGAAACGGTATTAGCTTTTCTGAAGTCAGGATTAGTGGTTGTGGCGGAGCGGGTTATTTGCGGAGGATGGTTTTTGTGGTTGGTGTTTCTTTTAATCATATTCTGGTGGAATATTCTCCTTTTAGACAGTTCAGTACAGATAAAATGAGTCAAAAACATTTGGATTCTATTCCTGTCACTTCCAGAAAACGATGCCTACGTCAGATCTCCAGAACATCAGTTATATATCATGTTTATACATTTCAGATTCTTTATGATTGCAATCCAGGCTAAATCTATTTTGAATCAGTGATTGAGTTCTAGTTCTTCAAAATGTAGTAAGTCAAATGTATTTTCTCTCATGGAAGCCTGATTATGGTTGCCGGAGGTTAGAATAATATATGTGTGTGTGTGTGTGTGTTTATATATATATACTAGAGCCGGGACTTTAACTCGTTAATTAATTACACAAAAAATTAACGCATTTTAATCACACTTATTTTTGCACCGCGGAACATTTCTCACTGGATTAGTTTCGGCGGACCGATTATACTGGAGCACCAACTAGCGTTCATGACTTTTCAGACAACTAAACAAAAACAACAAACCACAGTGAACATGAACGAAGAAGCTGACGAGACCGCTTTGGTTGATCCCGTGAATGGGAAATTTTGTTATAAAAACGAACAGATGGAAGTGTCATTAAGAGCATGGTTGTGTGCAAGCTAGCTATGCAACAAGGAATTCGCATATCACGTCGACCCTCAAGTTTTCAAAACATATACAATTGCACTGGTCTGCTGGACTTGAAGAAAAATAAATATTTTGTTGATTACGTTTATGTATTCAGTCATTATTCAATGGTATACTAAAAATCCATGTGAAAAAAAATCTTCTCACTGTTCTCAGTTCAAATATTTATGCAATTAAAATGCGATTAATTTCGATTTATTAATTACAAAGCCTCTAATTAATTAGATCAATTTTTTTAATCGAGTCCCTGCCCTAATATATACAGACACACACACACAAATAATGGGTTTATGTAGTTTACGCTCATCCTCATCCAACAAAACAGCGAGAAAATGACCTGCATACTCTTTGTATTTCAACAATGCCCTCTTGCAGGTTTCAATGGGATGTGTGAGGATAAATCAACACAGAAGTATTTGATATAATTACCTGGTGCAGTTTGAGGGCAGCAGAAATGGAATAAACAGTCGTATAAAAACCTTGTAATGACTGCAGTGCAGTGGAAGAAGAAAAAAGATTGCCTTTGTGTTTTGAAATAACTATGGTCATGAAAGTCTCCACTGTGATTAAATGGACTGTTAGAACATGAATCACACAAATTACCTAACTCTCTAGGTTGTCTATGAAAGTGAATCATTTGGTGGCATTCTAATGTTATTAAATTGTTCTTGAGAGAATTAAAAAAAATGTTTAGGAAAAAAAAAGTGGTGTATGTGAATATAGCATGCAAACATTTAACTCTCTTTACCCATGAACTTGCAAATAAACTTGGTTTTGGTTGTTTTGTTTTACTTTTTAGTTGAGTTTGTTGTGGTTGAGTTTGTTGGGTTGAGTTGAATCTGGTTGAGGTGAGGTGAGTTGGGTTGGTTTAGGTTAGTTGAGGTGAGTTGGGTTGAGTTGAGTTTGGTTGAGCTGAGTTGAATTGGGTTGGGTTGGTTTGGGTTGAGTTTGCTTGGTTGAGTTGAGGTGAGTTGAGTTGGGTTGGGTTGGGTTGAGTTTGTTTGAGTTGAGTTGAAACGTAACTAAAACTTGTAATTTAAGAACAATTAAGTTTGTTTCATCCTGTTTTGAAATGCAATACTTTACCATGATAATACTGTAACAAGATAAATGGCTTGAGGAGAGTTATCAGGATATGAACTATTACCAGCACATGGCTAACTTCACCTTAGACTTTGGACCTGACTGGACTCTATGCTTCCGTACTGTACAAAATGGCTGTTTGAAAAATGAAACATTCCTGGTTAAATTGTTGAAATTCATGTTCGAGTTTGACAGAGACTCGACTTGCTGGATTTACTCCTCATAAACCTAGTGATGTATGTCTCGAGACCGGTCTCGAGACCACTTTTACGTGGTCTCGGTCTTGTCATGGCCTTGACAGTGTTTGGTCTTGGTCTTGTCTTGGTCTCGGACCTCTCGGTCTTGTCTAGGTCTCGCTGTCTCAATACAATACTACAATATGTTAGCAATACAATACTACAATATCCACGACGTTATTGAAGCGCGCGTCCGAGTGAAGACACGGTGTGCGCGAGCCACACGAGAAAACACTGATCGCAGTGGCAACGAGCACTTTGATCACTTGATTTAAAAAACACATATGATGTACAGTTATTGATGTATTAATATTTAGTTAAACACATATCAGTGACATGATATGTTTTAACTTCATTCAGGAGATTTTGGGTAACTGCACAACTGACAGATGATTTTGAGCACGCAGCCAACGGTGTGTGTGTGTGTGTGTGTAACCAGAGCAACAAAACAACTTTTGTTTCCTGCATTTAAGCTTATAATTTCGTTTTTAAAACTATTTATGTATTTAAAAGTTGCAGAATGGATTCATTTGGAGACTTTGAAATTGGCAGAGATAGACAGGCAATGCAAAACAAAATCTTACAAGTTATTGCTTAGCTTCAACAACACTGTCTGTTTTTTGGTCTTGGTCTCGACTTGGTATGTCTTGGTCTCGACTTGGTATGTCTTGGTCTTGTCTTGGTCTCGATACCCTCTGGTCTTGGTCTCGATACCCTCTGGTCTTGGTAGTGTCTTGGTCTCGGTTTAGGCGGTCTTGACTACAAGTCTACATAAACCTACCACAGCACTGTAGCTAATATTTCTCTCACTATACGCTAATGTTAATAACAGAAATTATTGTCGATCGTTCCCATCATACGGTCAAAGATAGTACTGTTCACTCTTTTCATTTTCCCAATGTAATTGTACACTGAACTTTTAATTGCTTTAATTAGTAGACTTGAAAACGAAATGAAAAATAACTGATTGTAATGCCAATGCATTGACATTAAACAATTCTTCACTGCTGCTTTTGTTTTTTACTTTAACACAATAAAAAAAAAAATACTGAAGAAAAACAGCTTTTTAATGCCACAAAGTAAAATAATGATCATCGGAACATTTAGGCTCCAACATTTACCCTGACTTGCCTTGGCTAAAGAATGTGCCTCACTCAGAGTGAGATATAAAATTCTGACAGTATGAAATATGAGGCTTGTATACATTTACATCCTATACCCCTTTGAAAACAACATATTTTGTCATGTTAGGCAGCTCTTTTCCCAAAGACAATCACTCTTTGTCAGAAAAAAAAAAAAAAACTCTCTCACACACTTGCATATAAGCATGTACACTCAAGAACTGATGGCAAACGGCTCAACCTGAACTAAGCTTTCAGTCCACATTTACAGTATGCTAATTTTTCCCCTCAATTTTTTGCGCTACTCCCTGTTGGCCTCATCTTGACGGCTCATTGGCTTTTTCTGGAGAATGTATTGTTCTTAGGGGCAGTCAGCACGAGCGGGCACGCGGTTTAAGCTGGGTCATAAATCACCCGGGACCCCTCGGAGGCCTTCTGCTGTCACTTTAGGAGCAAACAGACACTTAGACGGTGCTCAAGACAAGACGCAGCGGAAATGGATTTGCCCTTCTAGCGCTGGCACTGCGTCAAAAGGTGTGTATACGGGAGAATTCGGACAATGAAAACGCCCGCGAAATGTGCTGTTTGGCAGGGATCTTTGGAACTTTGTTATGCGTACCTGTAAATGCCTGTAAAGGCCCGGAAACAGGAACTTGTCTGACCACATGCTGTTAGTTGATGGCTTGGCTTTTTAAATGCTAATTTGTTTTGGGACTGGCTCAAGTTTGCCCCTATTCCCCTGCCCCCCTCATTAGTATTCAGGAAAGGTGATAGGCTTTACATTGGGTCAATCTTCAACAAGTGTTACGGAGAGCAGAGTGGAGATGTTACAACTTTACATAGGGACAATATGGCTATTAAATCTCTGAGTCCGAACGAAAACAGACTGGTGTATATGGCAAATGAAAGTTTGAAGAGGATATTTGAAAAGCTGGAGATGATGGACATGAGGTTGGATAAGATGGAGGCTGACATCAATGAGCTCAAAGAGGCAAAAGAGGAGCCTGCTTCAAAGAAATTAAAGAGAGCTGGGAATAATTCTGTTGAGGTAAGTTATTTTCTGACCATCACAGTGTCTGCTTAACTTTGTGTGGTTTATTTATAAATCTATTCGAATTGAGCCCTCATACTATGTTGGATTTTTACAGGAAGCTGTATGGAGATTGCACAATGGGGAAAACAACATACACAAATATGACGCACAGACAAGGTATATCTTTAAAACTATGCTTTCATAACAGTCTTTTCTTCTAAATTATATTTTTAATCAAGCTTCTTTAATTACTGCTTCACAGTCTATCCTCCCCCCACAACCTCGAGGTCATAATCTTTTTAATGGCTGTACCGGACGTAGATCCTGCTGTTGTTAAAGGTAAGTCACAAGAGAATGTACCAAGGCTACAACTTTTTAACTGTATAGATTAGTTAGTTACAAATAAACATATTCTCCCCCTCTCTATCTCCATCTCTCTAGCATCCTGCAAGACATATTTTGAAACTGTTAGAAGGGGTTACAGGATGGCCCAAGATGAGAACAAAGACAAGATGTAGGACAGGAGGATCATTATGCTCATGAGACAAAGAAAAAGAAGAGTGTATTTTATATAAATACATATAAATCTGAGTAAAACCCTCCGCCTGGGAGAGGCTCCCATCCCAACACATTTGATATTTTCAGTGGTTTAATTACTTTTTTCCCTCCCATTTTGCAGCTACTGAGCAGCAGGACTGGGGTTCCCCAGACAGAGGAAGATGCAGCTATCTGGAAGACTGCAAAAGTTGACCACATGTCTGAAGAGTAGGATGCCATATTGGATGGAAAGTCGGTGTGGGTTGTTCGGGTTATTATATTGTTTTACATATATTATACACAGGCCTTATATATTATATGGGGTTATTTATTGTATGACTAATAGTCAAATGTATTCTGTGCTAATGTTTTTTTTTATAGAGTTTTGACTGTGTGTATATAAATATATATGCCATGTGCCCAGTGTCATTTACAAATAATAAAAATAACAAACTCAACTTTGTCTATCTGATTGTCTTGACATTATAACCATGAACACCAATGACAATGAATATTAATAATGAGTAATAATAAACCCAAATGAGGCCATAAACTGGACCAATAGTGTGGGGGTTTAGAGGAGGGACAAAGCATTGAGCACCCAATCCTATGTAAGATCTCTGACCAATTGAAGGAGGCCACTGCCTTGTGTCCCAAAGGTGTGAAATGCTAATGTTCCCCTGCATTGACCCCGACCTGGGGATTATTCACCATGGTAACTGATGGCCCTAGTGGCTCCCTGCTGTGCTCCAAACTTGGTACATATCCAGGAGTTTTCGGGATTGTGTGACGGGACAGCAAACTCCCGTATACACACGTTTATTTGTGGAGTACACAGGAGTACTCAGGAGTTTTACATGCCCGAATACAGCTCTTTTCACGCAGTGTGGATAGAATCGTAGGACTAATGAAGGACTCTGAAGAGTATCATAATCATTTTGAATACCTTTACAGCTGGCAACGTTTGTCATTAGCAGTACGTACCCAGCAGTATTTCATTACAAAATGTATTGAAGACTGCCTTATGTGTCTGGTACTTATGGGAATGGGACTATTAGCCTACATACAATTCCTTTACCATTGTTTTTGTCACAGAAAAATAATGACCGATTTAATTCTAAATTAGATAAATTCATAGATTAACTGGATAATTCATCTCATGAGTTTAAATGTATTACTTTATTACCAGTAAACATGGTATTCACAGCCTTAATCTGGACTGAAATATTGAAATGCTCATAGTACTTTATTATTGTATAGAGGACTAAGTGTGAAAAGAGAATGAAGCTGGTATTAGATTCTAACATCCAGTATATGATGTCATCATTAAAGTGGATGTGAAAAGAGGCGTTTGTCCTTCTGCTGTTGCTCTCCAGGTGTATTTTAAGAGTAATGTCAGGGACATAAAAACAGCTAAAAGGTCTTTCATGATGTGGTGTTAAAGCAGCTTTTTGAATGAAAGCGCTCTTTAATTGCATGAATGGCAGCTACCCACACAGTAAATGAAATGACCTTCATAGTAACACTTCACAAAGATCATTATACATTTTTCATGTTCAATATAAATATATTAAATAGAAATGCACAACAACGTGCATGAAAGAATGCATTTACAGAGCTTTTAGCGCTGTCTACCCTCAAGTATGTGAATAATTTTAAGTAGGACTTTGAAATGCTCAGAATAACAATTTCCTTGATCTCTTTAGATTTGAATAATGCTTTTAAGTAGAAGTTTTACTGAAGTCGAAAAGTAAATGGCGTATGAGTCTTTTGTTCTTAGCAAAGAAGACTTTAGGATGTACATGGAGTATCTCTGTGTTGTTGCTTTGCTGTTACGTTCTAGTTTTTCCTTGTCCATCATCTATTGGATGTACTTAAGCATGCACACTATCGTTTATGTGTTCCTCAGGTTCATCTGCTGAAGGATCAGCTCTCCGCAGAAGCTGCGGCAAGGATTGAGGCCCAGGCTCGAGTTCACCAGCTGCTGTTGCAGAATAAGGACCTACTGCAGCATATTTCTCTTCTGGTCAAACAGGTTCAGGAGTTGGAGCTCAAGATGGCTGGAAATGGCTCTAGTGAGTATGAGTTCTTGTTTTCAGCAGTGCTAGCGAGTAACTTCTAAAACCTGTGATTTGGGACAAATTAATTGTCATAATAATGAAAGAAAAAGTAGGAGTCTGTTTCATTAAAACATATTTTGTTGATCTCCTTCACCCATTAAAACGTCTTTATTAGATAGTTTGTTATAGATTAAAAGAAAAAAAATTGCATAAAAATTGAACACATTTTGGAATGGAAATATTTATATATATATATATATATATATATATTATAGTTTTTTTATTTTTAGGTTATATTATTAAGTAGAAAGAGGTCATCATGCAACAATCTCACAGCCTCAGGCCCCGTCCACACTACTGCATTTTCATTTAAAAATGGATAATTAAAACAAATACGATCTCAGTCTGCACCACGTTTTATCTGCGTATTAGAATTGATCTCCGACCACATAAAAACGACGGATCACGTGACCATTCACCAACACTGGGCATGCACATGCCGGTGTAAACTCACTAACATTATGTAGTCCAGAATGTTTTTGAATGTTTTCTTCCGGGGTTGGGTCATGTGATGGGTGGACACGTCATGACTGATGACACCCAATCATAGAGCCAAGCGTGAGCCTCGGCATCATGATTTCTAAAGTCCTCCATTTCATCCCGTCTTCACTAAAACGCCCTCCGGAGATTCAAAAAATAAAATGGAGCTGCAGCGTTTCTAAACTTCTCCGTTTTAGGTCTTCGTTTTTTTCCATTTTAGTCTGGACGGGAGGTGCAAAACGCAGTAGTGTGGACAGGCCTTCAGGCTGTACAATACATCCATGCGTAGAATAGACCACTATTGTTTTTCTGTTTATCTTTCACACTGTCCCAACATGCAAAAAAAAAAAAAATCTAAAATATAGACTGTGCACTTCTAACCTTCACTTCAGATTAGTGTGTGGTGTAATGATTAAAGAAGATGTGAGAGGAGATTAGAAGATTTGTCATTTACAGCCGTTTCTTACGGGGTGATTTAAGTGTGATGCTTGGGACAGACAAGGATGGGAGCTCTTTATCATGCAAGCTAATGTCAAAGACAGCACATCACAAGGTTCTGCTGGTCTATGTGAGAATGTCCTCAAATGAACTGCTTTAAAATAAGCCTGAAATTAACCCCTGTGGGGAATGTGCATGCAATGATAGAGGATTGAAGTTAAAAAGCCAAGTGAAATTAAATAGATGGGTGAACAGATGGGAGGGTCTGAGTGAAAAGACAAAGATAGTGAAGGAAAGCTGCTGAAACGCATCAGATATATTCAAAGAGGGGAAGTGAGGATGCATCGCAGCGGTAAGAGCACCGTTATTAACCCGGAGTAAATGGGGAAGTAAAGTGGAGTAGAACTGACATTGAAGTGTTTTTTTTTAATATGAGGGAAGGCAGATGACATCCACGGAGAGGATAAAATGGAAAGACTGAACACCAGATTTGGGAACATTCTTTGCAAAAGTAGTTTGAAAAGGTACTGGCAACTCTAAAGTAGTTCATTAAAAGTTTGAACCCTAAGAATGCTATATTGATAAGTTATCTAGTTGGTCAGTCAGCAGCTTACTGTCGACTACGCTTTAGCTCATTCTGTTGGGGTGTAAGACCGTGTCTCTGATGTAAACGCTCTAAAACCAGCCTATTCATACAGGGGTTAATTAAGAACTAGTCAGGGTTCAGGCAGACCACTGACTAGTCCATTTTGAAAAGGTCAAAAGTTTGGGGTCTGTAAGATTTGTTGTAATGTTTTTAAAAAAAAATTTACTAAGCTGCACCAAAGATGAATTTATTTGATAAAAAAAAAAAAAAACTTTAAAAGCAGTCATTTTAAAAAGTACATATTATTAAAATAACTCTTAATATGTTTTAAAATGAAATTAATTCCTGTGACTCCAGTCTTCAGTGTCACATGATCCTTCTGAAATTATTCTAATATGCTGATTTGCTGCTCAAGTAACATATAACATCTTATCACAGTTGAAAACAGTTGAGCTGTTTTATTATAAAAAATTATTATTATTTTTTTCCGGTGCAAACCGTAATTCTTTGGTGAGTAGAAAGTTCAAAAGGGCATTTATTTAATATATATATATATATATATATATATATATTGTAACAATATAAATGTTTTTCTGTCACTTTTGATCAATTTAATGTGTACTTGCTGAATATTTACTGTTCCCCAAACTTTTGCACAGAAGTATTTTACTTTATTAAAATTTTTTATGTATTTATTGTATTTTCCCATCTTTTTTCTTTTTACTTTTCAGTTTGCTTTAAAGTTGATTTGGAGCTTTAGTTTAGAAGTCATGAGAAGCGCTCTCCGGCCCTTGAAACTAACCTTGAAACTAATCTTGCACCCCGCACAATTGACTTTGTCCACCGACGCATGTATCATTTCTATTTTACACCCGACGCACAGCAAACTTTTCTCTCCACAGACGCACATCGGTAAATTAAGAAATGAACTTGCGTTCCCGGGAGCGGTTCACCGAAAAGAGGTGGCGTGTTCCGACGCAAACGTTCCCTGGTGCTATTTTGCAGTTTCAGAAAACAATTCCGCCACAGAGTAGACCAGGAAAAACCTAGTCTAAAGTTAGTGGCGTGTTATTCAGAAGCATGCTTGGTCATAATGTAGCGTGTGCACAACTCGCATACACTTTTCTTCTCTCATCTAGGCTAGGCTGCAGTTCCCATTTTTGCAAACCATACATAATTGCAAGGAAAGATATTACCACATGAGGGAAATCATTGTGGTGTCTATGAAGATGTGAAAAAATATCCATAAATCTAGCTTACACATTTACCCAAATTATTATTCGCCTGTTTAACCAAAGCTAATTTGGGTGGGTTTCTCCCATCCCAAAACAATGTCACTTCTCAGTCTCCGCTATTATAATAGCAATCCGCCATGGAACAAGCGCGCCTGCTCTTGATGGGAGAGTGAGATGACGCTCTGATTAGTTAATTACACATTACACCCAAACCTCACCTATACGCCTTATTCACGGCAGCACCATCTTTGATTTTGAATGAGAATGAAAGCGAGGCTGTGAGGGATAGACTTGCATCTCTTCAATGGGCTGTATTGTTATTTAATGTGTTTTCGGATTGTTCTGCTCATGAAACACTGGAAAAATATCTTTCCAAGAAATGTCAGTTGACAAAAAACTCCAGACAATGTAAGCTGTGGAAAATTGTAAGTAACCTTGCCGCTTTATTCAGCTTTTTACAGCAGATGCCATTGGAAACACGGTCTATCCCTCACAGCCTCACTTTCATACCTGTCATGGCGCTGCTCTGCGCTGCTCTACTTCAGACCAACCCATTTTAGATTTGCGTGTATAATAGCAACAGTGCCCAAGATCCACCGACAAAGTTACTTGCGTTTTGCGTTTGATACTTGCTTTTCAGATTGTTAAAATAGGGTCCTAAGTGTGAAAGTGCTCTCTCTCAACAGTGGGCTCTCAAGACAGTCTCCTTGAAATCACCTTCCGTGCTAACGTGCCCCCAGTCCTATGCGACCCCACCACCCCGAGACCAGAGGACGCCATCCTACCTCCTTTCAACGACGGGACACCGCTCTCCCTGCCGCTGGGCAGTCCAATAGGTAGGGACCAGTGCTTGATCAAGTTTGAGTGTTTCCGCTTTCTCCCTGGACCACCCCAACAGGATGAGAGCCCCGACACGTCGTCTCAAGGCGTCTCACCCTCATCACGGGACGAGCTTCTGGGCAGCCTTGAGCTGCTAAAGTTCCGCGAGTCTGGAATTGCTTCCGAGTACGAGTCAAACACAGATGATAGTGATGAAAGCTGGGGACTGCAGGACGAGAGCAACCTGCGTCTGCTCAATGTCCTGAACAAACATGCCCCCTCTGACTGCTTGGAGGACGAAATTGCTGTTTAATGTGATTTTGTGCACACAGCTTAGAAAAACACTGCTTGATGCTCTGCTTAAATGGTTCAAGTCAATCAATGTCAAAATTGTCAAACCACCTACTGCTGTTTGTACTGCTGATCATTCTGGGAGACCACGGTGACTTTTACCCATTTGGTGTCTGTTTTGTTTGTTATCTTTTATGTGATATATTGACGAGGAAATGGCCCCAAAGCATAGTACATGCTGTTGTCTCCATTTTTAAGTTTAGGGACACACATTAGATGTCAGATTCTTGTATGTCCTCTAATGGGACTTTCACACAATCAGCGATTCTTATTGGTCATAATGGCCGCCCCTACTTCGCAACACTTCAGTGTTGTTGGTGGGCTCTGCAACTGACCAAAACTTGTATCACAAGTTAGATATATTGTTTGGGAAAATAAGATTCACTCTTATTTGACAAAGAATCTGTTTTTTTCTTACTAAAAGTTGACATTCTATGTACAATTGCAACAGTGCATAATATGAATAAGATGGATAATTTTTGACATGTTAGTAACACTTCATAAGATCAATGTATATATATATACACACAGTGGGGAGAACAAGTATTTGATACAGGTTTTCCCACTTACAAAGCATGTAGATGTCATTTTTATCATAGGGATTCTTCAAAATCACAAGTAATATATAAATGTTTTATTTATAAATTAACACATTTAACATTATTCTAAAGTCTTAAAATTTAAAAAAATCCCTTCGAACACTGTAAAAAAAAAAGTTGCAACCTTAAATTTTTAAATTGAAGTTTAAAATTGCTTAACTTATTGTGATGAGTTAAAGCAATGTAAAAACTTGTTGTCATAACTTATTGATCATATAATTTTTTACAGTGTATGGCAAGTGATAAATCTAGAAAAGACTAGGGGTGTAAATCAGGGCCTGCATGACGATTCGATACGATACCGATTTCTTAAGCCAACGATTCGATTATTTTCGATACTTCAAAATTCCCCGCGATTCGATTCGATTAATACTCGATATTTTTACATGATATCTATTAAGTTTCAAATAAATCAACAAAAAAATTATATTTTGCCTTTTATTGAGAATACAGAAACAGTATTCTAGTGTGCATGTTGTGCTCAAAGTACTGCAAATAGAACAGAAAATGTAACAGTTACTGCATCTACAGTTACAATAAAGTGCCATCAGATAAATTGTAATTGGAACAAAATAAAAATAATTAAGTCTAATGCTTACAGTGCAGGTCTACTATGGTCAATTAGCCTATTCACTGTTAAAACAAACAAACAAAGACTGACCTCTACAGCCTAAATTTCAAATACATCAACCCTGCAGTTATCCTGATAATAAAGACGAATCTAGAAAAGTTAAATCGCTCACAGAAGACAGACCAACTCCTATTGGTGGCTGCCGCATCACATTGATACTCATTTGCATTAAATTTTAAACTTTGTTGCATCCCTGGAAACCCCTGGCGTTGTGAATCGCTGTGTGTGTTAACGCTCCTTTAGAGTCCACAAAGCAATTGCTGGATATTCACAAATAAGTACATGTTTTTAACTACAAGAGACACAGTACATCTATATGAATTAACTTTTGAACAAATTTTATACATTAGCCTGTGATATTGTATCTATAACATCAGTTGTACAGTTTCTGGGCAGTATTAGGCATGTATGCACTGATATGCATTTGCCACTTAGACCACCTTTCATCAGAAGTGCTCAGAATGAAGACAATTACCCAGCTACATCTGTTTTAGCATGCACGACAGTACAGACTCTTAATTGAATGACTGTGGACTGAGGACGCTGCGCTAATTATACCCTAAGGGTAACGAGGCGTCTAAACCGGTCAGATCTTTACCAACAAGAACCCCAATTAGTGTGTCAGAATTTTCACAACCCACATACTTTATTCATTATTTACGTATTCAGAAGAGCTTGTCATGTCTGACTGCTTCACATATGTTTAGCTTTCTTGCATTCAGTTTCTTCTGTGCTTCTAAAAAGTGATATTTCAATGTCTTACCTGTACCTCTCTGATAAACTACTCGCCTCTTTAACCTCTCTGTTTATATTTTGCTGTTCTCTCTCTGTATCTCTCTCTCTCTCTCTCTCTCTCTCTCTCTCTCTCTCTCTCTCTCTCTCTCTCTCTCTCTCTCTCTCTCTCTCTCTCTCTGTATCTCTCTGTACCCAGTGTCTTTTAGAGCCAGACAAGTGCACACGATTAGCTTGGTAATAATAGGGTGGTAAGCAAGTCTTCCCACACATACAGGATGTTGAAAGCATTGTTGGTCTTAAATGTCTGTATGTTACTCCATTTATGCACCTGCATCTTTTTACACAAAACTAAAATTAAGTATTTACCATCTTTAAATCTCCCTTAGGCTTGTAACAAAATCTTCCCACAGATTCTTGGCTGCATCTCTGAGGGATTCATGACGAGTCGAGTTGTCTCGCAGCAGGTCTAAATCCTCCTCAGGGAAACGTGTTGTTGTCTGAACACAAGAAGACTGGTGTTTTTTTCTGATTTCTCCTCCAAGGTCACACAGTACATTTGTATTAGTTGTGTTTGCTTAAGGCACAGGCGTCACGGTTATATGCAAGTTGGGGATTTGAGCAAGTTAAAATAAGTTGTGTTAGTGCGTAATTCATCCCACGTGCATGTAGTTTTTCTTGCAGGCATGGTTTATAACTCAAATCGTTCGTTCATCTTCTGAACACAAATTAGGATATTAAGACATCGTTAGATAAGGCATCGTTTTAAAGATAAGACATCGTTAAAATAGTCTGTGTAATGACGTTGGTTCAACCTTAATGTTATGAAGCGATGATAATACTTTTTGTGCGCAAAAAATAATATAATATGATAATACTTTTTGTGCTCTTCTGTGTCAGAAATCTCCTGGATTTCATCAAATATCTTAATTTGTGTTGCATTCAGATGAAAGAAGTTCTTACGGGTTTGGAACTACATGAGGGTTTGGTTACTGACACATGAGGGTTACTGACAGTTACTGACAGAATTTAAATTTTTCGGGTAAACTAACCCCAAAAAACTAACCCAAATGTCACTCGTCTGTCACTTGAAGTGACCATACATTGATGAAGCCGATTGATTATTGTCTGGATGCTGGATGAAACTAATCTACAATACTTTTTAATTTTAGTCCAACATTGCAAAAACCGAACTGGTATGATTTTTCTGTAAGACTTAAAGTCGGCATGCAATCAAATTTGACAAATCTTCTTTTTATATGTAATATTGTAGTGTTTATTGTAAATGATTTATCAGTACACTTCATTATGTTTTTTTTTAATTCATGTACTCTTAAAATCTTTAATCAAATACATTACCCTTCCCTCCCCCATCGAAACGACCTCTCTTCTCTTTTGGTCACGTGGAATGGCAAAATGGTGCGACCAGATCCGAAGAGGGTGCATCACCTCAGAGAATCGCATTCAAATTGTTTGCAACGCCCAACCTCCAACGATCCAATTAATTCCCGAAGGATGAAATCAAGCCCTACCCTACATTTTTTTTTCGTTATTTCAGAAGCCGTTTCACTTGGATATTCGTCACGACAAGGAAAAAATGACAATCTCAACTTCCGTTTCACGCCGACTTTAAGCTTATACATTACATTTTGTGAAAAAACGCATTATTGCTTTTTTATTTGCCTCCATTCAATCAACAACCGATGGAAAGAACAATTGTTTGTTCCCGCCCTACTTTTTTTTTTTTTTGATAGTCTGTCACAATATGAAAGAAAAAATCTATTGCTTCTTCTGTTTCATTGAACACGTTTACATGCACACCAATATGCTGATAATTCCCAAAAATCAGGTTCTTGAAATAACCCGTTGTCTCGGTTTACATGTAAATCGATAGCCCTGCAACGCAAGTAAACTGCATTTACAAGACTTTATTAATAAATCAGGTTATTTCCCAGTAGTACATCTAAAAATGTATTCTAACATGTCAGCAGGAAATGTATGATCTCGTATATTATACTCTCATATTAGACTCTCATGCAGTCACCGATGCAGCATTTCCACTGAACTCTTCTAATTCGGCTACATGAGATGAAAGCACATTTTTATTATTTCTTATGTCAAGAAAGAGTCGGAGTTTGTGACGTATATGTCCTCGAAAGGCTCGGTCTGTCTGGATGTGCTTAAATCTGCAGTAAGGGTGCTTTCTTTCCTGTCACATATCACACACGCGCACTTCAATAAGGCTGCAGAACGCAGCTTAGTGTGTTTACTTGCCGGGAGAAATCAGGGGCAAAAACCTAGCTGTGTTGATCAGTTTATGCTTAAGTCGTTTATGGCTTTACTCCGATAAAGGAAAACAGGTTAACGTGTTTACAAGATAACATGCTTTGTCGACTTAAGCATAATTGGGTTACAAATGTGCATGTAAACGCACTTACTGCGACTTTAAAGTTTGTGTCAGCGCGTTTCTAGAACTCCATCCACAAGTTTCCGAGGGGCGCTCCTGTAAAAAATAAAGTGGGCGAAACTTCCGGTGAGGCGGCGGAAGTAGCATTCCAATGGTATTTTGTGTGTTAGTTAGCGAAGAGGCTAGCTGTTTTTCGGAGAATTATTTTACTATTTAAAGACGCAAATCTTTATGAGAGATGTCGTTACGGAGCTCAGAGACGACATGTGCTGTTCGCGGTTATATGTATAGCCGGACTAAACTAATCCAGTGGCTTAAACGTGATTGTTTTGAACATAAGCTGAAAACGAAATCAGAGTGATCCTGCCAACAACTGTAGTTTCCATCACCTCCCAAAAGACGACGAATCTTCCTGTGTACATTTGTTTAAATTCTTAATATTCTCTAAACTCTATCAGCATGTGATTGGCTGTTCGCTACTGATGTTACAGCTAAACTCAGGATCAAAGCCTGTTGACAGAATACCAAATGTGCCAGTTAATGTATTCAAGTAGCACATTCATTTATAATTTTGAATAAACTCCAAAGCACAATGACTAAGTGTGTATTTTTTATTTTCATTGTTTGTCAGCTCGCACAACTGTCTGTCACCATGCCTTGATGAGTATTGATTATTAATAATGTTATTATAATACTCCCAATCAACTACTGCGGAGGGTAAAGGTACTGTTATTTCACCCTTTTGAATTTCGTTGAGGTTGTGTTCCCACATCGTTAGCTAGTTTGGATCGCTAACTTGAATGACTGTCAACTGTTGAATGAACGAGTGTCAAGCATGTCAAATCGTGCTTTGTTTACTTCAAACCGGAAGTCGCGCCCACTTTTGACGCAAGGCCTCATGGGGCGTAGGAAACTTGTGGATAGAAACTCTGTGAAAACCACTCAAAACATGAACATTGTCCTTGAATCCTACCCACTGCTTGTTTTTGAGGAAAAAAAAAATTATTCCACAGTCTTTGGTGTCATGAATAATAAACCATCACTTGTCCCTCCTGTAGCTTACTGCAGGTTTTCAAAATATATGACTCATTTCAAAGCCATTTACAATGAGTTCTGTCATTTTTAAGAGCTTTGCAGTGCCACCGCGTGACTGTGTAACTGCTCAATCAGTGTGAGAGTCATTGTCAGTGAATGTTCAGAGAAATGCATCAAGTTGAAACACTGGATCAAGGTGTTCTTCAGCTTTTAACAAGGGCTACACAAATTGGCATCACTTTAACAGCCATCTCTAAGTGAACACTTTGTTACACGTCGGCCTATATCTATCGTGAATGTTACAGTTGGTTGACTTTCCTAGTTAAGATGAGGTTCAACCCTTCAGCGATTCAGCACACAAATGAAACCACTTCAGATGCCATATGCAAGCACAGCTGCTTCACGAAATAAAAAATAACCACTAAAACGTGTGCTCACAAAACCAGCTAGTGCAGAGAACACCCTCTGAATCGCTGTGTAATTTAACGGATGCTGTGGAGCATCGCCGTCTCATCTTTGCACGCTCGGGGGAAACGCGCGGCTGTCGGATGGATCCTTCTCCCTGCGGCGTAATTGAAATTGCATAACAATATCACATCTCATTTTAGTACAGCTGCCGCTTCTGAGAGAAGCTGTTGGAAACTCGACTGCTTCTGAATTAGAAGCTCAAGCCCGGGCCAACCTGCAGTTGGCAAAGTACTTTAGTCTGAAATGTTCAGCTCCATATATTGTAGTGACCGTAAACTCTCATTCTATTTCCTTTCAGGATTACACAATTAGACATTAAGACCTACAGGGGTACTCAAGGAGATGTGAATTGTGAAGTGCAGGACACTGACCTTTTAGATTGTCACTGCACTCAACTGGAAAAAAAATCCTTCATGTTATAAAGTGAACTCCAATATAGTTCATTTGATTTGAACTCCTTTATGCCCTTGAAGGGTAACACACCATGAAATTAAAACTGCCCTTTAAAAAAATATGTAATTAATTAGCTATATTTTACAGAATGCACTGTTACGCGCCTTTAGTCCAATGTGGTTCCAATGATTTATTCAAAGACACATGAACGCCGATCAAGCTGTCATTGTCTCGCATCAGTCTACTTGCTCCAAATCCCTTCATTTCTTGGTGACAAACTTGCAGATTCGTGTTCCTGCTTGACATTGATGTGGCAGGACCTTTGATTAATTATTGATCTGAGAAGTCAAATGAAAATGGGGGCATTGTCTCCCATTATGTTCAGTGTTTTTTTGGGGGTTTTTTCTCCAGTGGCAGAACATTGCCATAAAAACATCCTCACATCTATATTTTATGTGTTCAGTGCCGGTTTTGGTCTCACCTTAATTTTAACACTGTTCCGATATAGTTTGAGATTTATCATCTTTCAGAAATCCATTTTTCTCCCCAATGCATTTTTTTAAAGTGCTGGTGTGGCTTCCAATACTCTGCTTTACATACAAATAGCTATTGACCATAAGGGTTTCCATGCCATTTATGGTTTTTGGGAGTTTTGGTTGCTCTTTTGAGGTTTTATTAATTTATTTCCTTTCTACCCTTAAATGTGCTACAGTATATCTATAGTACCAAGGAGACTGGTCAGCCAGCAGTGCTGTTCAACAGAGATAAAGGTAATGGAGTTCTCTGCCCTTTTCATTTAGGAGTCCTGAGATTTATGCTTTTATTCTGGACCGCAGTGCCATTATAGTTCTCCACCTTGTTTGTGTTAATGATGGAGTTGATAACAGGGATGGTGAGTCAGATTCGGAGTTACTCCACCTTGACCCTCTCATCATGTGTTATTCAGGGCTAACTTATTCTACCCATCCCCCTGCCCTTGTGTTTAAAGATTCATGCTACTGTAGATAGGGGGTTCAAATAAATTATTGATGTTTGGCCCATCTTCTGCTGACCTGAACATCTGCTAGGTCAAACAAGGCGGAGATAATGGGTTAAAATGCTTTATTTATTCATTGTTATTCTCCAAGTATTGGAGATGGTAGCGTTTGGCTTGGGATCTAGGTATATTTGCTCTTTGTTCAGCAGTTCATTTTTGATTCTTTACCACATGATGTAGTGCACCATGAAATATAAAATCCGGCCACTTTTGAATATTTTTGTACAGTTCATAAATATAGGGGTCTTGATCATCAGGGTTCCTTCTGTAATGGGAAACCTAGAAATAGGTCTTCAGCATTAGTGCTGTCAAATCGATTAATCCCATCTAACATTAAAAGTTTTTGTTTATGATGTGTGTATATTATATATACTATGTATATACTGTGTGTGTGTGTGTGTATATATATATATATATATATATTAGGGCTGTCCGTTATACACGTTATTAATGGCTTTAACGCAAACTGCGTAAATTTTTGTCATAGCAAACTTTGTAGTTTTCTTTCACATGCTTTTGCAACAGGACGCGGCATGCGCGGCGCTATGAAACCCATTCATTTCACTGGCCACGTGAGGACGTTAAGTTGCTTCGTCGACCAAAGCGCAAGCGTATCTAGCTAGACCGGAAACAAAACAACAGAAACGACACCGCACACACTCGTTTGGGCTTGCAAGCTGGCCAAATAGTTGGTTAAAGTTACGTTTTGAGTGGATGACGAGCGCGAGATGCCGAAATGGATGCCAATAAGATTCTGACTGGAAAGTTTACTTTACTAAAAAGTTGCCAAATGGTTCCATTGACAAGACCAAAGTGATCTGTGTGTTTTGTTGTTGTGAACTGAGCTGACGTTATCATCATCGCAGCACGTCCAGTCTGAAATACCACTTGATGGCCAAGCACACACACACACACAGCTGATTCGAATTCTCCGCCCCCTCGTCAATATCAGGACCTCGTCAGTATTTCTTTCACCCTTTTATTGATGGACAGTGTTACATTGTGTGAGAGATTATTTATATTTCAGTGTGAAGTTGAACGCAGTATATGGCAATGTTGTTTTCAATAAAAAAAAACATTTGCACAAAACAAGCTGATCCACTTTTCCATGTTGATAAGAGCATGAAAATGAGAAAAACGAATGGGTCAAAAAGAAATCAAGTGACATTTAGAATAGATAAAAATGTGAGATTAATTGCGATTAATCGTGAGTTAACTATGACATTAATGGGATTAATCGCGGTTAAATATTTTAATCGTTTGACAGCACAACAATATATATATATATATATATATATATATACATATTGGTGTCTACACACACTCTTATATAATATATAATACAATTTTACACGCATGTATTATATAAACAACAACTTCTACGTTAGGTGCGATTTTAATCACAATTAATCGTTTTGACAGCGCTAATAAATATCAATGATATCATATATGAAATAGAATGTCTTTCCCTAAATTTAGAAAATATTAATAATACTCTAAAATATTTTTAGTGAAAAATTGTAAGTGTAGTCCTTGCTGTAAAAGGATTTTATGTAATAATCTCCAATGACTGGATATATCGAAATTTTAATGGCCAAAAAAGAGTGGGAACCCTGTACCATTCAGCGTGTGTATTTGTGTGTGTGTGGTGGACACCCTTGGGTCCAGAGGTTTCATGTTGGTACACATCATGAACTTATATACCAGCCCAGAATAGCAGCGTGTCAGACACCCTCCTAGCATTTGCCACTGGTGGAGCCTGACTGAGGTATTTAAACTGCTGCCTCGAGCTACACGATTATCCCCAGCCGTGTGAAAAAGTTTCAAATCCGATGATCACTGTGTCACGCTCTAAATTCAAAGCTGATGATTTACTATAGATCTTTCTCACTCAAAATCTAGTCCCACAGACACATACTTTTGATTTTAGGTCATTAAGTCTTATCCAGTTTGCACTTATTCTGTCCAACAACTACACACTCAGGACAAGACCAACCACAGATTGCTTTGTTTTATTTGCTTTTTAGGAATAGATAAACCTAAAATTGATGGATGGCACAAAACAGACTTTTTAAACATGATTTTGCTTTGAAATCAGACAATTGATTGAAATGAAGCTTTGAATGAAACTGTGGGCCGCCTGTGGTTGATACTACACAAACATAGTTAAACTAGTCTGGGTATTGTATAACATTACCAGATGAAATAACATGTCTGTCATTGAAGTGCATTGTAATTAATGTCCCATTTTAGATGGCTTCATTAGAGTACTACTGCAGATCAATATGTGCAGTGATACAATCGCATGAAACCACAGGCAAGTGGCTACTTTTCTCCTGCCCATTTCTATCCAGAGCTCATTATAGCAGCATGTTGTGCTTGCTTTAGCCTCATTGTAAAATGAATTCTGATGGCACTTGAAGATCAATCCTTTGAATTATTTAAACTCATCTTGTTACCCAGTGGTGTGCCTGGAAAGGAAAGTCAGACCCATCACAAATGGCAAGTTGTAGTTTTACTGGTTGTCATCTTTTCCTCCTGATTACCATGACAACAACATGCTGTTTTTGGCACACACACTTCCCTCATTCATCTGTTTGCCTTGCCTGCAGAGCCAAGACATTGTCAGCATCAAAATAACTTCCCTTTGTCAAATATTTGTGTGGAAAAGCCTCTCTGGTCTCGTATGTGGGCCCGCGTTTGGCGTCAATGAGAGACTGTCACCAGCTAATGAGAATTCTTACTCCTCCGTGAGCAAGCGTTGAAACTGTTTGAGTTTAACAAGCTGGAAATAACTATGCCACATCAAGAGTTTCTCGAAATCACATTTGATTAGAGCCATACAGCTTTTATTGTAAACTGCTTTGAATGGCCTAAATTGAAGCTGAATTTGAAATGGAACTCCATGTCAGAGCCGCTTTTGTTGGCAAATTGCTGTTTCTCTCTTTCCATCTTTATCACTGTCGGTCTACCTCTCTTCGGTCACCTATTAGGTAAAAGTTACATTTTCATTCCTTTTTATGTTGTGATGTAAAAGTTCTAAGTTGCGTTTAAATACTAATGTAGTTTTAAGTTTGAGTATTTTTAAGAATGTCTGTATAGATACAAACAATAAAACATGCTTTCTTTGTCACTTTGAATGCTAACCATGAAATAATGGTTCTGAGGTAAGAAACATGACAGTGACTTGACGCATTCTATTTTCTGCATGAATTGGTGTCCATTGTTCAACATTTTATGTATAAAATGCTTAATTAACACTGCATGAAAATTGGAATGCAATATATTGATATGTTGTTTAAATGTATTGATTTTTATTTTTAAATTGGTATCTGTGGTATATTTAATTGTGCATGTTTTTACATTTATAATTTAATTACATTGTCATTTTTGCCAACTAAAATTTTGCCAATTTTTTTGGTGATGCCTAAATCCAGCATTTAGAATTTTTTTTTTGTTTTTTTGTATGTATGTTTTATTTCAAATGTATCTGTAAAATAGGGTAGATTTATAATAGGGTAGAATTTGATAATTATTATTCAGTTATCAGTTATCAGCCATAACAAGATAATTAATAATAATCCTAATTCTAAATAACAAAAATAAAAAACTGCATCCCTACATTTGATCTGATGGATTAAACAAGGTTAAATGTAGCAATATTGGGTTTATGTTGAACAAATTGTTTGAATGAACACTGTCTAGCAGCTTAAACCATGCATTTAGGTCTGTACAAAAGCTACTGAAGACACTGCTCACTTTTAAATGTTCATTTAAATACAGTAAAGTTCCCCAGTGCCTCACTTTGTCTGAAAACCTTTTTGTTGTGTTTTCTTTAGTGGACCAAAGCATGTTTGAGAACTGCAATGCTGCGGAACAGCCGAAGCTGAACTTTCGTCCAGCGGGCTCCACGGACACGTCTGCCCTGGCAGGATCCAGGACAGGTGGCAGCCAGCACCTAAAAAACGCCCTGAACTTGGGCAAAGCCATGGGTGCGAAGGTAAACGACTTGCTCCGCCGAAAAGATCCCAACAGCTTTGGAGACATTGGAGTCACAGAGGTGAATAAGAATGTAGAGCCAGTGTGGTCCAACCTGAATGAGATGGGACACAGTACAGCAAAAAACAGGTAAATTTCACACTCACTGCTGCTAATGGCAATGACCTCAATATGCTCATTATTCAATTGACTTCATGGTAAGAATAAAATTGCTAAGAAGTTGTCAGCCGTAACACTTGCTTTTGACATTTTAATGACCTTAGTGCTTGTACAGAAGCAGATTCAAGGCTGGACTGCGATGTGTCCCAAATTGATTCTCCATTTTACTGTCCTGTCAAACGTCAAATAAAAAAGGAAGTAAACAAAATGTTCCTCTAAACATGGGGTGATTGTTGATCTGGTTCCAATACACTTTAATCCACTAATGTTGAATAATTGTATTCCATCCAAAGTTTGTATATAAAGTCTGTAAATATACACAGATGTATGCAGTCCTGGTCAGAATGTATTGTACCCTTGGTATATGAATGTATATATATATATGAAGAGTTCAGATGCAAAAGCCTCTAAGTGCCATTTGAAATTCATTTTTATCAAGCTTGTATATTTAAGTTCAGTAATTTCACTTAAATGACAATTAATAGGTAATCTTCATTGCCATTTAAGTGCAATTACTGAACAAGCTTGATAAAGCTCTTCATTCCAGAAGAAAATTTCAAATGGCACTTAGAGGCTTTTGCATCTGAACTCTTCATATATATATATATATATATATATATATATATACAGTACATATTTTGGTTGACAAAAATAATGTAGTATCTGAAATTTAACGTGTTAAAATATTTAATGCAATTAATGCAGCATCCAAGTCCTAAGTCCTAATCCAGCATCCTAAGTAAACTTAAATTAAAAGTTAAAAAATATTCATTAAAATTATACCTTTAAATGTAAACTTTATAAATGAATTATACTCTTATTATAAAATCTTCTAATACAGAAAAAATGTGCGATTCAATTAGTTAAATCGCTTGATGGCACTAATATATTGATCAGTTCATTCAGTCCTTACAGACCGCCATTCATCGTGGCAGATGGCCGATCATATTTTTCTGTTGCAGTTCACATTTCTTTCAGCTGTGAATGTGAAAACAGGAGGAATGTCTTTGAACACTGTTATTATATGAGAACGCCATGGGTTACTGCTGAGATTTGACTGACATCTCAGAGAGAGAGAGAGAGAGAGAAAGTCTTTTCATGCAGGCAACTGTATCCACCATCATTATCAGCAGCCTTCAAGAGAATGTACATGTGTTTATGAGTCATTGTGTGTGTGTTGCATCAGGCCAACTTTGACTTATCAAGGGTTTGGTTTAATTGGCTGAAATCTTACCAGTTTTGCAACATAGTATACACATTCCTTCCAGCTTTTTTATTATACCTGCTTGTAAATATTATGGATATAATGCATTTATGATCAATTGTAGTGCTTGCTAAGACATTACTAAGTCTCATACTTGGAGTTAGCACTTTAAACAAATGCCTACTTTTAATGTTGGCCATCCTTCACCATGTGTGCCACGGGAATGAATGATACGTTTAAACGGATAAATAAAATATCCCATAGACTTCTCATCAGCTTTCATATCTTTAACAGACCGAGTGCAAATTCCCCTATCATAAAATAATAAATGAAATGATGCATTTACAAGAAACCAATTTCTTATCATCTATAGAAAGGCTGTTATTGCATAGCATGTGACATTATTGAGGGAATTGTGCAGTTATCATGGGAGATTTATGGTAAGTTCATTAAATGACTGTGAGCATCCCATGTGACTCGAGGACCGTGACGTTATTGCATCTAATGTTCTTGTTCATGGTCATTCACGCAGTATACACTGGAAAAATAACCTTTTTTTTCTATTTTAATATATTTTGAAATGTAAATGGTTTATTTGAAGGCAAAAGCTGAATTATCAGCAGCCATTACTCCAGAAACATTTCTTATAATTAATGTTAAAAACAGTTGTGCTGTTTGATATATATTTTTTTTTAGGAAAGTCAGAAAGAACATCATTTATTTGATGTTACTTTTACCTTCTTTTTTTTTAATACATTTTATTAAAAAAGGGTCATGTATAATTATTATAGAAGATAAAACTTTTACATGGAGTGTAATGCCAGCTATCAACTTTCCAAAGGTATTTTAAGACCGTTTGGCTGCTCGCTTTCCTCCTTTAATAAGATTTGTTCAAATGAAGTGTACTCTTGTATTACATCGAGAGATGGTGTAGTCTTACAAATATTTTTTTCTTTTTTAGTAGTATCATTTTGGACCACCATGCAAGAGAACTGAAGAAATTCAGCCCGCATGTTTGCTCTGATCTTTCATTGTCATTCTGTCTTGCACGATCACATTGCGTCTTTGCTGTTTTCCTTCTCTAATACAGTCACATGTCCCTGGACTCCTTCCCTCGGCTTGATCCCCCACCTCCCACCGGTAAAAAGCGTCTCCCACGTGCCCTGAAGACCACCCAGGACATGATGATATCCTCTGACCCCGTGGTGGCCTCCCCAGAATCCTCCTTCGTCTCCTCACCTGACAAGATCACCAAAGATAAAGCTGAGCTTCAGTCTGAACCGAGCCTTGAAGAGTCCGGCCTCGAGAACCCTTCAGAACCTGGCGACCGTGTCAACAGCCAGATGGAGAAAAGGCCCGGATTAGAACTAAAAAACGAGCCCACAGCTGTGGTGACGGATGAGAAAGATTCTGAGGCTGTCGATCAGTCACAGCTGCTGCTTTCTGTTCCAGATCTCATTCACAAAGACAATCTGGACCCAAAGAAACTGGCCAACTCAGAAACTAGAATGGCTTCCACCCCGTGTCCAGGGAAAGGGGGCTGCCGCATCAGCGTCACTGAGGGGGAACTGTTGGGGAACGGCACTGTGGATTACCGAACCCTCAACTCGGAGAACGAAGAATCCCACCCTGACCTGCTGTCATTTGAATAACAGGCTTCCACAATGGCCAAAAGTGTCTTGAATCGGTCATTTAGACTGCTTTCATTCTGCATTTCATATTTTGCCTTTATAGCAAAGTACCACTGATTGTACTTAGTTATTTCGTAGATATAATTATTCAAATGATGAAAATCACTGGGGGGGTTTTGTATTCATAGTAGCATAATTCTTTGAAAAATTGTATTTTAAAGAAAAAAAAACCATGATGAATTAATTAACACAAACCAAAGTCAATACTACACTGCAAAAAAAAAACTTTTTTTCCAGTCAAATATTCCAGTAGAATATACTGGAACTTCAGATGAATTAATTTACTTGAAAAGCAACACTGCATAAGATATTAAGACAGTTTCTCGTTATATCTTGAATATTAGTCTATTTTGTATTTCTGTTTGTAACATGACAGATTGACAGATTTGTTCACACAAGTATAAACACGACAGACAAAACATTTATAATGTTACAAAAGATTTCTATTTTATATAAATGATGTTCTTTTCAACATTCGATTCATCAAAGAATATTATTCAATATTTTAAGCGGCTGTTTACAACATTGACAATGATACTAAATGTTTCTTGAGCACCAAATCAGCATCGAAGCTTAGCTTTGCCATCACAGGAATAAATTACATTTACATGTATGTTTCTGCTTACTTAAAGGGTACATATCATGCTTTTAAATCATTCATTTTTACATATAAATCATACCGTTGTGGTCTATATAAAACATAACTGCAATGCTTGGGTCTGAATTCCTCATTATTATAGCTCCACGGGCCCCTTTTCTACCCCTTTTCTGATGTGCGTCTTTGAGCGACCCGTTTCAAAGTGCCCCCTTTAAATAAAAAGGAGATGCGTCACACCCCGCCCGCTCTCCAGGTCGATGTCGACGGTCGGTTCAACTCCCCGCGTTCGGCCATTATTGTTGTAGTTTGATTACAGATATACGATTATATACGATACCTTCAAAGAACATTTTTATTCACACTTTAATAAAATGTCAACAACAGAAGACTTGTCCTTCAAGCCTTACATATTCGAGCCAGAGCGAGCGAGTTGATAAAGACGACGACGAACCTGCAGAACAACCTCTTCATGTATTGGTATGTGAGTTAACTGTTTTGTGTTGTTAGTGAAAGTCGACTGTTTCTCTTGTTAAAACAAGCACACTGACCAGATAAATGAATGACAAATGGGGCACATATTTTACAAAAACGGAGCGAGAAATAATAATGGTGGATTGCTCGAAGTGTTGGACCGGTAGTCAATGTCTTTATTTGTCAGTTCCGCTGCAAATACAGTGACATGATAGTTCAAAAAACGTCATAGAGAACAGAAAAATCTGAACAGGTTGAAAAATATGACCAAAACAGAATACAAATATATAAACGAAGCACCTGAAGAGAATAATTTCATCTTTTCTGTACTTATAAACACTCCAAATATACAACAAAATGCATTTAAGGGCTAAAAAAGTGGATTTTGCATGATATGTCCCCTTTAAGTAAATTCAGCCTTGGTGAACATAAGAGACTTCTTTCCAAAAATTTGTACCAACTGCAAACTTTTGAATGATAGTGTACATTCTTGAAAATAAGTCTTATTTATGCAGTGTTGTAAAATTTGTCTCTAAAAAAGTATGTACATTTATCTTCTTTATTGGATTTTTAGACATTTTTTACTGGAAAATTAGACAAAAATACTCATTAAAAATATATCTTTTTCTGCAGTGTTACTGTAATACCTCTGAAGCTGTCTTTACGGTTTTATAAGTAGGCAGCAATTCATGTCTTTGTTTTTGGTTTTTTTCTTCATTTCAATTTTACAAGCTTGACTTTATAGATGCTAGTGTTGATGTGTTTATGACCACATCTCTGACCTTGTGCTCAATGTCATGATCACATGGCCTTGGGTCAGTCCATGAAGCAGTATGCAACTAACGGTGCTTCCGTGTTGTTTTTGACACTGACCTCTATCAACTTTCAAAGTCTCATAGAGAGTCTAGGATCATACCTTAGCGATAATCGTCAAGGTGCCGATGGCTTGAGGAATGTCAGTAATGAGGCTCAGTCAACATGAAGGTATGCTGAAGGGTTCTGAGATTTCCTGGAATGCCATAACTCGACACTAATCTCGATCCTCGTCCTCTTGTTTGTGTAGACAGCCCGACTCCTGTGACATTCTCTCAGGCCAGTTCTTTATCACACACAATGGCTCCTCTGGAGAGATTTCGAGCTTTTCCGTTGCTAACAATGCCGCTATTTACACTCCCATTATTTATAGAGATACACTGTCAGCCTGCATATATGTACGGATGTACTGAGATGTCGATTGCAATTCAAAGCTGCAAGTCTTGGCATAAAATAGCTTTTATGCATTATGAAAGAGGACTGAACGAACGTTTTGAGTTGTCATGTATGTTTTGGCATCATAGCATTAATTAATGCGCTTTATGAATGTCTTTTTGTACCACGTGTTTTGGTTACACTACCGTTTTGTGCAATCATCCATAATAACTCAAAGTTTGAACACTAAAATAAGAATTCAGAGTGTACATTTGCAGGTGATGAGTTGATTAATTAAGATGGACCACTTGTACTGTGTTACTGGATCATCAGATATGAAGTCAAAAAGTATTTTATGAAATGCCTTTATAACTTCTATGTATAAGTGCTGGCAAAACAACAGCTGAATGAATGAATGAATGAAATATAAGGATATTTATCTTATTGTTTTAGCTTTTTTTAGACTGTTTAGAGTTGAGAAGATTCTTGATTGAAACTTAACATGGTGGGAACGTTATTACTAATTTTTCTGTGATTTTATGTTTTTTTAATTTCAATCAAAGTGGTTGCATCATTGTCACGGTTTGTTTGAATGAAGGAAAAAGAATGTTGAAGGAAAAACACATGTATATGAAGTTTGTTTTCAGTGCACTGAAATGTATTTTGAGAAGCTGGATATATTAAAGTGATTTCCCATTATACAAATTGTCTATTCATTACAGGAAAATGGATTGTATGCAACTTCTTTTTCATTCAAGGCAATTTACAGAAGGGAATTTACAGGATCTGTAATAAATGTATTATGAACTATGATGATTGCAGTGCATGAGACACGCCACTAAACCTGCAAGCTTTTGCTTATCAGAACCGATTCTTAACCATGAAGCTGCCATCACCCTAAATCCACCAAGTAATGCACTAGCTTTTCTGCATCAGAATCAGGTAATATGTTCTTTTGCTTAGCAATGTTTCTGAGGTGGAAAAAGGTTGTTATTGTAACGCATGAAATATGATTTGTGAAAATCAAGTTGCTGTCTAATATAACACCCAGGTCTTTAACTGTAGAGGATGAAGTAACAGTAAATACTTCTAGATGCTGATTGTATTTTAAGAGATTTTGTACAGATTTTTGGTCCAATAAGTAATACCTCAGCCATATCCAAATTTAATTGAAGAAAATTACTGGTCATCCGATGTTTTACGCACTCTGTCAACTTGGAGAGATTTCTTGCAACTTTAGAGATTTTTTCTGGTGGTGATGAAATGTATAACTGAGTGTCATTGACTTAACAGTGGGAACTAGTTTTCTTAAGTGGCAGCATATATATTGAAAATAGCAGAGGGCCTAACACAGATCCTTGTGGTACTCCATAATTTACTGATGTTATCTTAGATTTTTACCTGTTTAAATAGACAAAATGGTAAAACCGTATCGCTGATTATTTATCCTGTTTGCCTAATTTAGACCACACATGTGCCAAACTTAAAGAACCATACTAAACAGTTTTTTTTTTTGTTTTTTTTTTTTGGAGATCTTTATTTTGTGTTTGTTTGATTGTTCTATCTAGTGGCAGTCAGATGAAATGTGCATGGTGACTGTTATCAAAGTGGAACATACAAGGTGAAGTTGAACAAACAATGTTTTAATATTAATGTTCATGTCTCTTTGTCTTACCGGTTCCTGGAAATGCCTTGTAGGGGCCACGAACAGGAAACCGATTATATGTCATCCTGAAGGGGAGGATATGGTCTATTAAGAGTATTTAGACCTAAATCTCATGAATGTTTATGTGTTTGAAGGTTTTCTAAGTAGTAATGTAACTTGTTAAAGATAGACATTATCAATATATAGTTGGCGTTGCCAATACTCTGAGAACCATATATAGTTAATAACTGATGAAGAGTAATTGGTAACATTAAAAACTATATAAAAGAACAGATGAAATGTTTGAAGGAAGTGAAAAGGGGTGTTTGGTTGGATCAGTTGCCAACTGTGTAACTTATTTTTCCCTTGATTTTTTATTTATTTATTTATTTATTTTTTATATATGATGAGTTTTACTTTGAACAAATTTCTTTTAAATTTCTTTTAAGCCCCCAAAACCCCATCGCCGTGTGAACGAAAGGCACATCCGATAAAATATTTTTACGTTTTCACCCGCGAGCATTCTCGTGTAAACAGTATGGTGTTCCTAATAATCCTTTAGGTGATTGTATGTTTATACAGTATACACTTCCTTTCAAAAGTTTGGGGTCAGTACAATTTTTCTGTAAATTTTTGAGCGGACACATTCATTTTCTTTAGATATTTTCATTGTAAAAAAAAAAAAATCGGATAAATTATGTTCTTTTGAAACTTCCATTAATCAAAGAATCCTGAAAAAAAAAATCACTAAAATATTAGGTGAAGCAGTGCTACTGTTTTCAAAACATATCTCAAACCATCATATTAGAATGATTTCTGAAGGATCATGTGGCATTGAAGACTGGAGTAAACTGAAAATTCAGATTTTACATAACAGGAATACATGTTTTTAACTGTATTTTTTAATGCAGCCTTCTTGAGTACGAGATGTCTTTCAAAAACAAAAAAATCCTTACCGAACCCAAACTTTTGAACAGTTATCTGTAAAATTCTTTTGGACAGAATGTCAGAATGTAGATCAAATGAGACATTTTTCAGATTGGATGTATCATGTTGCTGGAGAAGGAAGAAGGGGTACTTTAATTTAGTGCTGGATTTCTTGCAGGAGGAGAGGAATGCATTGTCAGTATTCATTTGGTGTCCTTGTACATCTCTCTGTAGAGATTTTTTTCTTGTTTCTTTTACAGTCCTATTTACCCTTGAGTATTTAACTTTCTGTATCACCAAAAAATATGAGACCAGCCTGAATGATCACTTATACAATATTACTACAAAGTTACTACTAATAATTTACTACTATTGTTCTAGTATCCAGTTTAAGATTATTATAAAAAATACTTGAATCTCTGGTCATTTTGTTCTTTAAATATTAAGATGGTTGAGATATTGTGAAATTATCTTTATCTGCACATATGCAGTAATAATCGTTCCTATAAATAATCACTATTTTTGTTGTTGTTCATTTGCACATTTTACTTACTGAGAAAGTTTTGTATTTTATGTTGTTAATGTAAGTGTGTGGGGGGAGGGGGGATAAACAAACACATAAATGTAGTTTCTGTAGCACAAAGTTTAACGGGGTCCCAGTACTGCTATGTTGGCTAAAAGAGCAAATTATGTAAGGTGAGAGAAAGTTTTTCAACAGTAAAACTCTCAGATCAGGGATTAATACGTCACTCACCTGGAGCTTCTGGCAGTTCTGCAGGCATTGCTTCACTTCCATCCTTCCATCCAAATCGAGTGCTTCCTGTTGCACACTTACTTGCTTTTGGCAATGCAGAGAAAAGACACTGTCTAAGGGTCGTTTAACAAACATAACAGATTCATGATTAAGAACCAAATTCTTGCATCATTTGCATCTTGCAGGTCAGCAGTTGATGAGCGACACTGACGTTTGGACTGGACTTTATTGAAAGGTATATTAAACTGACTGAAAACAAAACAGGGTTCACAAACTGTCTATGTTCACCAGGGTCCATTTCTGTACATTATAAAGAGTATAAACTGCATCTCAGTAAGCCAAGTCAACATTTGAGCCACTTTAAAGTTGTTGGGGTTTTTTTGTCTTTTTTTTTTACTTATCATTGAATATCTGACTTGTTGAAACCCAATACTTGCGTTTAAAAGTGTAATTTGGCAATTTCTCTCAAAAATCCTGTCGTCACCGTCAAAGAATGAATTCTGGGGTAAGCAAGGGCCGCAAGGCCGCGAAGGATTCATCTGCTTTGTCCTTTTTTTCACAGGAAACGAATTACGCATTTGTCGCGCATGCGGTGACGCAATAGACCTTCGAAAGATGCAGCCTCTGAATTTTGTCCATTGGGAGCTGATTGGATGTTTTGTGGTTTGCTATTGTGATTTCCAATGAGTGACAGACTGTCCCACCCTTAGAGAAGCGAAGAGATATCACTGCAAGAGGGAGGGTAAGTTATTTTGATTAAAGATTACGAGGACAGATGAATGAAATATATAGTCTGCAGTCTGTGTATGCTAATATGCTTGTTCTTAATTTACATGACAATGACCTTCCTGATAAGGTGGCCTAAAACCTCATGTTGGCCTACTTTGATGAGCATACCTAATTGCAATGAATGAATGATTTATTCTTAATAGTGTTGAATATTAATTCAAAATTAAATCTGTGACCCACAATAACTTAAACAGTTGAATGGATACATGCATGGATGAATCAATGAATATTGTTAACAAAGGACATTTCAAAAAATAACCGTGATTTTAACGGTAAAATACTGTAAAAATGCTACAGTGCAAAACTGTTAATTGGTAAACAGAAAGTTTCTGTACTATACACGGTAAATAACTGTGATATAATTTTACAGTAAAATATCGTTAAATTTACAGTTTTTGAAAGTGAAAAAGAACAAATCATTGTATAATTTACAGTGAAAAACCGTAAATTGACATTCCCACAATTCCCTATGTGACTCTTCACATTTTATGTATTTTTGTTGAAATAACTATGGTTCCTCATAGTTTTATTGTTTTGTTTTTTTTTTCTAATCAGTTATGTACATTAGGGTTATATGTTACATTTAATGTTGTTTAATTTCATGTGTGCTACCATGATGATGCTTAATGTTTGTGTGAATGACATTGTGCAGCTTCTTTAATTAAGTATTGCTTTATACAAGTATTTACTTGTGAAGAGCTGTGATTGCTCATGTAACTCTCATCACTGCTGTGATGATTGTTGGTTGTCAGTGTATTACAATGGTCTAAAACAGATATCAATACATCAATAAGTTGGTAAATCCACATTTTATCAGAAAATAAATTACGATTTATTACTGTAAATTTTAAGTTAAGTCTGTAAAACCATTAACATTCCTACCGTATTTTTAAAGGTAAAGTTCTGGCAACCACAGCTGCCGTTTTTTACCGTAAAATTTACGGTTTATTTTTTACAGTGTGAGGATAACCTCTGCTGCTTCTTCATCTGTATTATTTCATGTATTCTGTACATGTATTATTTCATATTTAAGGTCATTTGAAGCAACACTTATTTTTTCTTGCAGGGTTTGAGAATTGTTATGGTATTCGTGGTTTGGCACTAACTGCCACATTATAGGCTCTTTGTTGTTTTCCTTGTACATGCTCTCTTTGTGTGGTATTAGCAAGCATGCCATTAACATTTGAAGGCCACTTTTCTAATGTCTCTAATTCATAACAGCATTTTCCCGTCTCATAAAAAGAAGTTACAAAATATCTTTCTATTTGAGATGCAGAAAAGTTTGTGTATTTGACTGGATGCCGTGGTATACCAGTCCAATATTCTCACACAAATGCAGAAGCACCATTTTTATTTATTCTACACACTGAAGACTCATTTGTTTAATCGGGTTAAATGAAGTGTGCTAATGACCTGCTGCAGAGCTCTTTCATTCACTATTACTTTACCTTATTAACTATTACTTTACCTTATTTACCTTAATACATTAGCATATATATTTTTTCATTTATTCTGTTTACTTGCACCTTGGGACACCCAGATCTAGCCAAATTCACAATTCAAGACCGAAGCTTGTGATAAGACAGTTTACACAAAAATGAAAATTCTAATCACGTATTAGCTCGTTTCAAAGCTGTATGACCTTCATTCTTGTGTGGAACACGAATACATACAAGTTTAATACAACACATGACTGAGTGCATGATGAAAGAATTTTTGTTTTTAGGTAAACTTTCCCTTTAAGTCTGCAACTAGTTTGCAAAAAACCACAGAAACAGGTTTCAAATCTTCTCCATTCTAAATTTGATTCTAAAAAAACAGGTATGTCCCTTGTGACCTAATTTCACCTCATACATGTCCATAGATGAGCTGTATTTGAATACTGTATTTGTTCATGTAAATTCTCTCTAGCCCTCTCTCTTTTCAAACAAACTTACCCGTCAAAGTAAACTGTATTCAGGATAATGCACAAGGAAATATGAAAATAACCTGTTCAGAGTCCTTACCAACAAAAATGATTTCGTTATCAAAATCAAGAATTGCATTAGTTCCTGTGAGTGTATTAATTAAAAAAACAGCAGAGTTTAACTGTTAAAGAACACTATTATACAAAATAATATGAATTATTAAACATAGCCGTAAGCAGCATTTTACAGGGGTTTCATGTCTAAGCACATGGGGAAAAGAGCCGACCATTTCTGGCAAGTGAATCCTAAAATAGCCTACTGAAATAAAATAAAATAAAGGTTTGAATTTAGATTCAAAGACTTTGTATCTGCCATAATAAATTAGCCTACACTAACTGTAACCGTGGAATAGCATAAATGTTGGAAATTCATATCTAATTTGGTTATATTATTAATGTAGACATGTATTATTAATATACGTATTAAATCAGTAATGAAATATAGGCCAAAATACTTACATTTCTGTTATAAGCTAGCAGTTTTGTTCATTTGTATTTATACTAAATACAATTAGTTTATAGACCACAATGCCTTCTAGAAACCACACTGTCCGGCCCCCAGGTGTGTCCAATACAACACGAATCTGGCCACCTTTAAAAAAGTTTAGTCACCTCTGACTTATTCTTTTCAACATTTCTGTTTTTTTTTTTTTTAAACTAGAAACTCCAAAGTATTTCCAATCACACTGTATTTGTTGTAGCCCGGGCTTATTTACCCAGACGCCCTACAGAGTCTTCAGCCTGCATGACTCTTTATTCAATAACAATATTCAGCTCGATGTCCAGTATGTAACCAGGAGGGTTATTGGTGTGCAATGTAGAAAAATAATCATGTCACCGGCAGGGTGCTAAACAAAGATGACATGCTGCGTATTCACAAATCCAGCCTCCTGTTTACATTCCAGCTCCCGTTCATCTGTCTGCCAAGAGAAGACCCAGAACACTGTTAGTGTAAAGAGACTCTGCAGGCACAATCCTGAAGAACAGAGTTCGGTTTGTTATTGTGTTACTATGGTGACTCAGTCACTGCAGTGCCTTTCTGCAGCCAGCAAAAGCCCAGGAATTTTGGAAAATCAAAAATGACCACTTGCATAAAAAGCGATGTGAAAATAAATGTTTGTTTTGACAAGATGAACAATGACGCCTGGGAGAAATTTAGAACAATTATATTTGTAATGTTTTTTTTGTTTTGTTTTTTATACAATTGAGGACCTTTTAAACTCCAAAAAGAGCTCAAATCACAATACTATTATATAAAATCACACTATACTATATTAATAATAATTATAATATACAAGAATCAAGTCTGATACTTCAAAAAGGACACAAATGCATCAAAAAAGTGGTCCATATGATGTGTGCAGTATATTTGTAGTCATCTAAAACCATATAAACTGTAAAAGATTATACGACAAATAAGTTGACGTTTTTTTTTTACATTGCTTCTTCAACTCATTAAAATAAATTTTTTATGAGTTATACAAGATTCAACTCATTTTTAAAGTCAGTTTAATGTAATTCAAGTTGAAATGACAAACATTCAAGTTGATTGTAATTAAAAATTTAAGGCAGCAACTGTTGAAATTGAAATAATACATTGAAATAATAATTGAAATCAGTGAATCAATAATCCAACTACTGAAGTTAGCAGCTCACTGAGGTGGAACATCAGTGAAAAATTATAATTTCATATAATTATAATCACTGTAAAAAAAAAAAAAAATTAAGGTTGTCTAGAGGGTTGTCCAGATATGCGCAGTAGTGAGCAGGAAGTAAAGCCCCAAAATTAAGGCCCCACCCTCACTCTTGCGGAATGTAAAGCAATCACACACTCCTGCAGTTTTTTAATAAATTATAGAAATTTAGATTTTAAATTTAAAGCTCCAATCTCCTCGGTCCTCCGAAGATCCAGAAAAAAAGTCTGTCGGTGCTTCAGTGATAGGGTGACCAGAAGTCCCGAAAAATTAGGGACAGTGCCAAAATCTAAGCTGTTGTCCCAAATCCCGAAACCGGTCTTAATTGAACTGAAAATATACTAAAGCAAAATCATGATTTTAAACATTAAAAACTGTCCGTGGAGGGCGAGTCGTCCAGTAGCCAGCCCCCTCAAGTTGCAGCAGCAGCAGCCGCGAGGACCGTGAATGTGCAGCAGCCAGTCATAAAGGGGTGATTGATTGGTCGTGGCACTGTGTGCAAAAAAATTCTTCAGGTGGGCCTAATGTCTGATATCGGGTTACACAAAGAAAAAACAAAGTTCCCTTCGAAAACAAAACTCAGCCACTGCGTCTTCAGCGGAAATGACTCTGTTCGTTATTACAACCAAGAACAGAACACCACAATCGCTTAAGCCAAGTTCACACTACGGGATTTTAAGACCAATTTGCAAATCATTGAGCTCGCCGACAGGTCAGGGTGTTAGTATGAAAGAGCCAACAACGCATCAAAGACTCAACCTCAGTGATGTCATGAGCTCCAGCCAATCAGAGCAAGGCATAGGTTGAGGTCAACAGGTAAATCTTATTTTTTCTTTTTTTGCATTTTTTTCTCAGAGCAAATCATCGCGCAGTTTGAAGCACTAGTCTGACGTCCATATTCACGTGTTGTGTTCTTCTCTTCTTCGCTGGGTATTGACGCACGTGCTGTTTTGCGTCATTTCCGGTTCGTCTCTTATCGCGTGATATTTCGTGACAAAACGTGGTTTGTAGACAAGATAGAATCGTTGGGTGACAGACAGAGTTGTTGTCAGCTCGTGTAGTGTGTTACCTCCTGTTGTGGATCAATCACGTTGTGTTGTGTTGTGTGGTGTGAACAGCTCAACAACTTGAACACTCCTGATTTCACTGAGAGCAAGTCATGTAGTGTGAACCTCACAGTTCAGCCTGACGTTTTAAAATCATGTAGTGTGAACAAGGCATTAGATGCCATCTGCTCTAGCGTATCTACAATGATGCACTGATGACAGCTCGCTCAGGGTGGGGATGTGTTGAAACAGTGCTGTCCATTATTATGCTGTCCGATTTAGTGACGTCACAAGATCGAATGGTTCAGTTTGAGGGAGGGGAAAACATAAAAGGATATTAAAACAAGAACACTGGATGGATTTTTATCATAATATGATGGTTATGTACAGGCACTGCCAACACACATTGCAGTGCAATCAACTTGTAAAAGTGCATGTACCAATATATGATCCCTTTAAATTTCTCACAAAAAGTTGTCAAAGGCTTCAGAGGACTTGAGTCATGTGAACCACTTTATGATACTTTTATGAAGCTCTTGCGTCTTTTTGGGCTTGAAAGCTACAGTCCTCATTTGTTGTAATTGTATGAATAGATGACAAATACATTTCTTCAGAATTTCTGTTTTTGAGCTCTTTCGCAGAAAGAAAGTCATGCGGGAACAACATGAGCCAGTGTAAATGACAGAATGACAATATTCATTATTGGGTATATCCTTTTAAACTTAAAACACACAATCCAGATCACTTACTGGAACTTCTCAGCAGAAATAGGGAAGAATGTCAGGGCTGGGAACTGATAGACAGTTAGGTGTACCTGAGATCTGGAGACAGCGACGTTGATAACAATCAGCCATCATTGAAGGCAGTGTGCAATAATGCATAAGACTCCTGACCATGTGGGTATGGCCATCTTTCCCTGTAATCACAACAACCATTGACGTTTGGGTCTCACACAGATTCCCATCAGTGATATCCTGACCTCCGAGTGGTAAAGAGAACACAATGAGACTGCATGACTCAGCTTCAACCCACTGAGTTATCATTTATCTGTCTTATTGATCGTCACAGTGCAGCGTACGTGTGTGTATGTTTGTTTCAGATAAAGAGCTATGTTCAGTAAAGAGCTTTTTCTCCAGTGGGTTCCTGTTTTTATCTTATGGGGAACATAGTATTCCCCTGGGTTTGTATGGTTATGTCTGAGTGAGAGGGTGAAGGAGTCAAAAGAAAAAGAGGGTGTCTGCTCTATTTTTTACCAATTCAAAATCGTCAGTACAGTGAAAATAGCTAGCATTAGTAAGGAATTGCCAAGGCATTAAAGTAAATCCACTCTTCTGGCTGCCTCAGTCATACCTGTGCTCTGTAGTCCCAGTTTACGATTCCACCATAACCAAAGGCAATGTTACATTTTTGCTGTTCAGTCAAGTGTTGTAAGGCATGAAGCTCCAATATTTCATTCAGGCTTGAGTCCAGATATATAGAGGCCTCTCAAGTTTTGAAGACAGGCAGGAGTTGGGGGCAATTTGCATCCATGGCTAGGATAATTTTAAAATATGATTATCTAACAGCATTCAAATGGTCATTGTTTGTGTCAAAAAAGTTGTTGAACATTTGTTGAAAATTATAACAGGAGATCATGACTTACTCTGCCCAAAGTAATACTCCGAGCTCCAGTGGTTTCCTCTGTGGGTGAAGGAAACTTTTGGAAGATGTTGTTGCAGAATCACGTGAACAATTCCAGGAAATGCTTTTTTATTGTTTGTTGCGTTAAATCTTACCCAGACACAGACCTAGGACACGCTGGAGGGACTATGTCTCCCGACTGGCCTGGGAACACCTCAGTGTCCCCCCAGGAAGAGCTGGGCGGAAGTCTGGGCATCTCTGCTTAGACTGCTGCCCCCGCGACCCGGCCCAGGTTAAGCGGAAGAAGATGGATGGATGGCTAACGATTGCGTCATAACGAATCGACTCTCCGTCGCACAGTAGAGAAATTACCGTATAGACAGGAGGAGAAGCTTGCAGGCAATCGGGGGACGTGGAGGCATAAAGTCCGATAAAGTCGAGGAAGAAGCCCATAGAGAGTAATAAAGTTGACCCTGCTGCTAGCTCATGGACAGCTAATACTCACTCTCTCCGTCTCTGTGAGAATCGGAAGGGAATTATAGATTTCAGTCGGCACAGCTACTAGAAGACATAGAGGTTGTTCAAGTGACAGGCTCAGTTTGCGTGTTCCCGGGGCGGGGTTTATGTACATTTTGGGGTTGCTCATGTCACTAACCCAGGTGGAATGTCGTATAGTCTTTACCAGCCATTTGTTGTAGTCCTTTTCTTTAAAAGCAAATATCTTCCTTTGCTTTGAACTTTGAGTTTGAGTGTTGTAACTTTGATACTGTTGTTTATGCTTAAACAGCAACATTTCACACTAACTAAAGTTAGAAAAGTGAAATCATACTTTACCACTGCTTTAAAAGCAATTTTGAGCGTGGCATGGTTGTTGGTGCCAGACAGGCCGGTCTGAGTATTTTACAATCTGCTCATTTACAGGGATTTTCACGCACAACCATTTCTAGGGTTTACAAAGAATGGCGTGAAATGGGAAAACATCCAGTATGCGGCAGTCCTGTGAGCGAAAATGCCTTGTTGTTGCTAGAGGTCAGAGGAGAATGGGCTGACTGATTCAAGCTGATAGAAAAGCAACTTTGACTGAAATAACCACTCGTTACAACCGAGGTATGCAGCAAAGCATTTGTAAAGCCACGACACGCAACCTTGAGGCGGATGGGCTACAACAGCAGAAGACCGCACCGGGTACCACTCGTCTCCACTACAAATAGGAAAAAAAGGCGACAATTAGCAAGAGCTCACCTAAATTGGACAGTTGAAGATTGGAAAAATGTTGCCTGGTCTGATGAGTCTCGATTTCTGTTGAAACATTCAGATGGTAGAGTCAGAATTTGGCATAAACAGAATGAGAACATGGATCCATCATGCCTTGTTACCACTGTGCAGGCTGCTGCTGGTGGTGTAATGGCGTGGGGGATGTTTTCTTGGCACACTTAAGCCTCTTAGTGCCAATTGGGCATCATTTAAATGCCACAGCCTACCTGAGCATTGTTTCTGACCATGTCCATCCCTTTATGGCCAGCAGGATAATGCATTAATGATTGAGCAGGATAATGGATAATGATTCAAAGACTCACTCATAAAGACTTCACTTATTTAATTGCTGAATGAATCAGCTTTTTTAACAAATCGAAGGAATGATTCAGTGACAAATGCATATTTAATAATCACTTGTCACCACCTGAATCCTATACATGACAACTGCTCTCTCTGGGTCGTAAACGCAGATTTAAATGTTCCGCTCTGACCCTACAGGTTTAATAGACATAGCCGAATCGTTATCATTTAGGAATTCATGTGGGAGTTTGAATCAAGATGGTGATGTTTTAACGGTTAATCATGAATATATATAATTATATGTATATACAGGCAAAACTATTCAAAAGTTCAAACAGTACACAGACCCAAAAGCTCCATAAAGTATCATAAAACTATATATATATATATATATATACACACACACAATTATATACTATCATATTTTCTATATTAACAAAATAAATTAAATTAAACTATGCAAAACAAATAGTTAAATGTTTGTCAACAAGCCGCATAATTTGAGGTTTCATTTATATCTGTGGCAGAAATGATGCGGTGTGTGTGTGCTGAAGATAATACAAAGGTTAAGGGGTTTATTGAAATCTTGAACCACAAGTATGAGCTTTAGAAATATTGATGCTTGCCTTAGCAAAAAACACTAAAAGTGTAGGGCTTGGACTCTAGGAGCAGGACTGAGAAATGCTGCACTATGCTACGACTTTTAAATGGGATTTTCCTTCTCTCAAAATAACACAAAATCCATTGAGCGAAATACAGCCTTATGCTGTATGGCTTTTTTCTGCTATGTTTCAGGCAAAGCTTGTCGGCAGGAAACAGGCTTTCATTCCTGAGGATAGAACAATATGTTGGCGTAAGCATGTTTGCTTTTAGGAAACATGCTAATTGTGTAAAATGTCCCAGGTGCTATGTAGATGCATGTGAATATCTTCAGTGTGAAGATTGTGCAGCCATGCATGGGTGTTTTGCAAATTCAAGTGGGAAAGACTGCAACACCACAAGTCTGAGCAAGCTCTCCTGCACTAATTAATACTGCCTCATTAAAACGGCTCCTCTTTTGTAATTCATTGAGTTGACAGTGTTGGGAAACTGCCTACCTCAATAAGAGCCCTGTACGAGGCCTCTTTTATTAAACTGCAGTAAATTGCTGAACCTTTATTCTGGCAGGGATGTGGAGCAAAAGAGAACTGCAGGAAACTGGCAATACAGATGGGGGTCTTTGGAATCTACGGTTTAAAAGTTCAAGGTTGTTAATCTTTTTTTTTTTTTTTTGAAATATTATTAATATTTCAAAGAAATGTTTATTTTAAAATGCAAATTATTCCTGTGATGGCAAAGCTGAATTTTCAGCATCATTACTCCAGTCTTCAGTGTCACATGATCCTTCAGAAATCTTTCGAATATGCTGATTTAGTGCTCAGGTAACATTTCTCATTATTATCAATGTTGAAAACAGTTTTGCCGCTTAATATTTGAGTACATTTTTTGAGTACAACTGCAATACATTTTTTTCAAGATTATTTGATGAATATAAAGTTAAAGATTACAGCATTTATTTGAAATATTATTTGTAACATTTAGTCAATTTTTGTTCCATTTAATGCATCCCAGCTAAATTTTTAAAAATTATTTTCCTTGCGTACATTTAAAAAAAGAGTTCAAATCTTACGGACCACAAACTTTTGAACATCAGTGTAGATTATTATATCCATGTTATTGTCAATAATGACTGATATTAAACTTTTGTCTATAAAAATTAAAAAAATAAACACAAAAATAAAAATTTCAAAAGAACAGCTCTCATTTATTTACTTTTTTTTTTTTTTTTTTACAGGTGCATAAATCCAGAGGCAAACTTTCGAATTCCTCAGTAATGATATCCGATTCCACACTAACCTAAAAGCTGCAATACACTGTTAACAGTCTGAAAGGAAGTGCTGCCATCTAATGGTCGGTAACACTTTCTTCAAGGATTTGATTCTTTCATGAAGTTGGAGCATCTAGGCACTACTGTTGTGCGAATGAGCGGGCCAGAGCGCGTTGGGTTTTCTGTTAGAACGACCCCCCGTGTAAGTGGCCCCTAAGTTAATGACTAATGATCTTTGTAACGGAAGTGAAGCGATCAAAACTAACTTTAGCTGGACAATCACTTTATTCTAGCTGCTGTAAAACCAAAATAATCTGTTACTTTAATTTCCTATTATCACTGAGTCCATATTGTTAAAAGCGCTATATAAATAAAGGTGACTTGACTATTCAGAAAAAAAAAGCCCATGAAATAAAGACACAAGGTCATAAGACATTAACATTTTATTGTGAGAAACATGAAAATTATTCATTCCCTCCAGAGCTTTTAAGTCACAGTCTCCCGTGATCCTTGGCGGACAATCATCAGCTCAAATTACATTTGACAAAAAACATCAACAACGTCTTTCTACTCATTCTACCTAATACATAAAACACTCATCCTTGCACTCAATGCTAGATTCAAGATCTTTTTGTAACGTTTCAAATTCAAGTTTAGGTTTGTTTTCCCTGCTACATATCATGTGGACTTTAAGGCAGAGATTTATTTTTAATTAAGTTTCACCCAATCACATCTCTGCCTCAGGCATAAGAAGACAAGGGAAATGAGGATGGTTATACACAAACACAAGGACAAGGATTGTCTTAACATGGAGCACAGAAATGATAACACATGCCATCAGAACCACACCCTCTGATGAATAATCATTATTATTTATCTGTAATTAATTGTAATAATTTTCATGTTTTTTAAATTTGATGACTTTAGACTTTTATTATATGCTTTAAATGACCTACATCCATAATTAATTTATCAAAGAATATCTATGACAATTTTTTTAATGCTTCGGAGGGAATTTTCACGGTGGAAAATCCATATTTTCAATAACAAAGAAATCATTGGCAAAGCTTCAATTTGAAAAGCACATTTTAAAGAGAAATATTGTGCATTATAGGCATTACATTCAGAGACGTTTCATCAGAATTCACATAATTCTCCTCACTGCGTTCGCGCTATAAACCCTGAACGTTTCTCTCTATATTGTACCACAAATGTACTGTAAACACTATTTTTTGCAAACTTTTTGACCACGTTACTATATGCAATTATACTCCTTTTTGCAAGTGACTTCACAACAAACAGTAGATTCCACATGAAACAAACCTCTGATCCTGTAACAAAGCCCAATGCAGTACAAAAAAATATGCCCAATTTCCATAATACATCTTTATTGATTGTTTTTCACCTTTCAGCAAAGCCACATATCTAGTCTCTCTCTGAACTATAACCCGTATATCTTAATATCTATACATGATTTATGTCAACCTATGGCCTCATCACAATTTAAGTTCACACTTCCTCATTAAATGTCAGTTGTGTTGCCTTGCTCTTTTACGTCAAATGTGCAAGCTATGAAATATATGTGATATGTATGACTTTAATATAGAAACCAATAAAGCAGCAGCTTCAATATATATATATATATATATATATATATATTTTTTTTTTTTTTTTTTTTAAAGAGAGTTACACAGGAAATCATCTGTATATCACATATATATATTATATATAGGTAGATGACAAGGGCATTTGCGAGCATTTGCTCCATTCCTGATTCATTTCAATATCTCTCTCACCATTCAAGCGGACTTTTAGTTCTCCAACCTTTCTGGAGTTATTAAGACCTAAAGAGCGTTTCACTCCCATGTCTATCTGTGGTTACACCCTGCAGTGTTTTCTCTTGGGAGGTCCATTACTTACTACACAAACACAAAAGCCAGCCAAACTCCAGCACTGTGCTTTACTGTTCATGTGATCTCTGGCACCCAACTGGAACACAATTGAAGGTTTCTGGACACATCTAAAGGCATTTACATGCATTTCAACATATGGCTTCCCTGCAGAGTTAAGTTTTTTTCTCCAGGGTTGCTGGTGGGGGAGAGAAATGAAGGCTTCGAAACAATTTTGGCACTTTTCTCACAGTCTAGTGTTCACTGACTGTGACATTATTATAGCATACAAAAAAATTAAGGCAGCATGAAATGATCCCTGACAGACACCAATCTCTTCTATGCAGTCTGTTATGGAAAGAAATCTCTGTGCTTTCTGAAAGAGTTAGAAGGGGCCTCGAGGCTCTATTTGAGCAGCTTTGATGATATTGCTTGAGGAAAAAGTAGGCCTTCATCCTGGTGTCATCAATTTTATTTTGATCACCAGGCTGAATTAAAATTTTGGATGACTCATAACTACAAGATATACTTGAACTGACTTTTGCTATTCTCGCATCTAAGTCAAATTCACTAATCTATAAATTGGATATGCATCTTTTATCATCCAGAAAACTGGAATCTTCCTTTTCACACCTATTAAAATGACACAAGTCAGTTCCTCATGGTCTGATACATGTGAGCAATTTTCCATGAAATCTAGACAGTATTCACATACAAAAAATCACTTCCAATCTGTTTCATAACCAACTTTTTAGATTTATCATAATATAAATTTGGCATTGTAGTATTATAAATGCTTGTTTCTGAGTAACTGAGAAATAAACAATCTTAAAAGTCAATTATTTGCTCACTGTACTGTAGGTGTTCTCTGGCTTAAACGGAAAGAGAAATAAAACAAGACAAGGAAACAACAGTCTCCTTATTGTAAATCAGCAGCCATGGCTATTTCATTTAGTTCATATATACTGGCTCTCTTTGTTTTTTGGGAAGTTTATACAAACATGTAACACATATAATTAGTATCCCAATGAGCATTTCAACACAGTTAAGCTCAAATGCTGCTTAGTAACTGAATCTTTGTAAACAAGAGCCACTTTTTCCAGTGGCAGAGATCCAGATTCATATGAACAGGATCCTAAAAAATCTCTTGCTTGCCATCTCCATTATTCTCTCAAATGTCATCGCCATTAAAGTGAAAGAGTCAGCAGGAGATAGATATAGAGTGTATGAAATCGAGATCGCTCACAATTTCTTCAATGCTCAGAGTCAGTCAGAATTTCAGTAAATTGCACAGATCTGGAATGACACACACTCATGCATATCAGTTCAACCAAAGTGCACTTTTCCTACATTTACACTAAAACATTCCCATCAAAAAGAAGGAATAAAAAACATTAATAAAAAGAAAAGCCATTGGCCACAATGCCATCTAATCCACACCTCATCAAAAAAGTTAGAAGAAGAGAAAAAAAATTGGAAAATGTTGAATATTTGAATATTGAAACACAGCCTGTTCTTTCCTCAAATTGTCTTATGCACTTATAATATTAGAGCCCACGGCTGTGGAAGTTAATAGACAGTGTATATATATATGGCTACAAATTAAGAATTAGTTCCCTCGCTTTATTAAATTGTGGCCACGTTAATTGAACCATGATTTAGTAAAACAAAGGAACAAATTCTAACGCACATGCTGACATATTAGTAAATTGTGAGAAGTTCTGGGAATGAATTGTTAATTCATGTCTAAAAAAAATCCCCTCATGACGTGTGGGGCTCCATAGTATTGCAGTTTGGACGGTGGGAGAAAAAATAAATCGCCCGTCAGACAATATTCATAAATGAGAACGTGCTTACAAACAATCGCTCATGTGTCAGCTCCGAAGGACTAATAAAAACACCACGTCATGCAATCACAGACACACTGACTGGAAAGCACAATGATACCAGGAACACTACCTACCACAACTGGAAAACTTTAAATAATGTTTGTTAAATAATGACTTGGAAAATCACTCACTATTGTTGTATAGTCACAAATAGCTGAAACAATTGACTTGTCTGCAGAAGGCATTTCAGATTTAACAAAAAGTCAACAAGAGCCTTTCTAATATTAAATGGTGTGCTACACAATTTGTGTTACTGTATTTAAGATAGTAAGGTAACACAGTGGTATGTTTTACAATAATATTATTACAATAACAGAATTACTAATCCGTGTGTTAGGGCAGTCCAGCTTAAGGAAGATACAGAGTAGATCATTTGCTCCTGAATCTTTACAAATGTGTGCTATGAAAGTTTGATTTGTGTGATATACCATATATCACACATTTTAAGACTTGAGCAGTTTCAGAAGAAGTCAAGAAGTCCACTTTTAGACACAACTAATATTATACTTTGGAATTCAAGATGGAAATTGTAAAACAACAGTATATGGTCGAATAAAGCTCTCCAGAGAGATCTTGACAAACATTTTGGTAGAGACACAGATTGTGGCTTTTGTGTTAAACATGGAGTCTCGTTCCATTCAACCCTGAATAAGCAAAGAAAAGTCACTTAAGAATGATCTACCCACTCTGTCGTGTTTGTGCTTTTTCGGCAGATGCTGATGGATTTCCGTCTTCGCTTTAAATGCGGTTAAACAGCTTTCATGGTCAAGTCGAACATAAATGTTAACCACGGCACAGTGCATGCAGGCCAGTGTGTTTCGCCAGTAGTTTATAAATATGTGCATAATTACTATTCCCAACATACCAACTAACAACGGAAGAAAGCAGGCCACAAAATCTGCAGATTTTGCAATTGTAGACATTCAAAGAGCATGTAAACCTAGTCTCTAAAGTGATCTGTTGTTTACAAGGCAGTGTAAACCAAAGCAGTGCATCAATACCACTGCCAAAAAATTCAAAAATTAAAATGACAACGTATGGAAGCAGAAGTATTGAATGTCTGGCAACCAGCTATCACCCGGTAAATATAATTGGTTTGATATTTTAGTAAAAAAGTAGGAAGCAGGCACTAAAACTTTTCCCCTTGTTTTGTCCAAGATAATTGCATGTGTGCCTTTTTTTCACAACAATTTTGATCTTAGTGACATAAAGGTAGCACAATAGATTAATACACACAACGTGATCTTAAAAGCAGTCACATTACATGTTTGTAAGGTAATTTACACTTTTTGTGTGGAGATGTGTGTGCAACCTTACTGCACCGTTTGGTATAAGTAACCTCTCTTATAGGCACTCAGTGGATAAAACGTAGCGACCACAAACTTGCCATCAAATGTGCGGCCTGTCAGCAGTCTTTGGGCTTCTTTGGAGTCTCCAGCATTTGCATACTCCACAAACACCTGCCAAGACGAGATTAATGATGAGTCTTTAAATTCATTGTATCATTTTTATTTATTTTTTTGCTAACATCATTATTGTAATAGGATGTAAATCGTCCTGCTACAAATTCAATGAATAACTTATTTCTGATTTGATTTCTTCTGTTACTGTTGAATCGGTTCAGAAAGCAATGTGGGATTGTGTCAAAAATGGAAAAAATCTACAGTTGTGGTCAGAATTATTGGCACCCCTGGTAATTATGATCAAGGAAAGCTGTAAAAATATTGAACCTTTCATTGAAGTAAAAGAATTGAAATCACATTATGAAGTAAATGCTTTTCTCCAAAACAAGTCAGCCGTAATTATTAGCTCCCTATTATTCAATACTTTTTGCAACCTCCCTTGCCAAGATAACAGCTCTGAGTTTGAGAACACCTGACAAGGTATCAGAGACCATTCCTTCATACAGAAACTCTCCAGATGCTTCAGATTCCCAGAGCTTCTCTACAGTTCAGCCCACTCATTAGGGTTCAGTTTAGGGGACTGGGCATGGCAGAAGCTTCATTATGTGCTCAGTGACACGTTGTTTGTTTTGGATCGTTGTCCTGATTCAAGATCCAACCACGGCCCATTATACAATTTCAAGCAGAGGCAGTCAGGTTTAGATTTTTGTATCTGTTAGTATTTGCTAGAATCCATAATAGCGTGAATCTGAACAAGATGCCCAGGACGTTCAGCAAAAAAATAGGCCCACATCATTAAAGATCCAGCAGTATATTTAGCCTGGACATGAGGTACTTTTTATCCCTGTTTGTACTAAACCCATCTTGCTGCCAAAGAGTTAGATTAGTTTCATCAGACCATAGAAGCAGGTTGCTTTTTAAGTTCCAGTCATGTCTGACAACTAAATATGCTGGAGTTTGTCTTTGGATGGGCAAGGAAGATTTTTCTTGAAACCTTCCCAAACAACACATGTGGTAGTCTAGGGGTTGGTTGTTTGATTCTTGGGCTTTCTGACCTCAAGACTCAACTAATCTTTGCAATTCTTCATCTGTGACCCTTGGAAAGTCTTTGGCCATTAAACCTTTCCTCTTCACTGTGCATTAGGATGTTATAGACACATGTTTTCTTCCTGGCAGATTTGTAACATCTTTAGTTGTTTGGAACTTCTTTATTATTTCCCTGATGATGGAAATGTGGATTTTCAATTCTTTAGCTATTTTCTTAGTCACTTTCTATTTTGTGAAGCTCAACATCTTTTGCTGCATTCTTTGGTTTTAATCATTGTAATGGATGATTAACGAAATTTGACCTATGTGTTTCCGCATAATCATACTCCCGTGAAACAAGAAGTCATTGCTAGATTATTTCATGTTCCTACTCACCTGGTGTGCTAAAAAATAATAATGTTAAAGTAATTATTTTTTAAGAACACACCTGCTCCAAAAATTCCTAATAGAATTTTTGTTTAAAGGTAGCAACATTTGTCGTAGCCATTTATAAAAAGAAAAATATATAATTCAGATGTAATATATCCTGTAAAAAAAAACCATTAAATGTAATTGAATATACTTCAGAGATATTTTGACTCATAAAAATTCTAGGGGTGCAAATAATTATGGCCAACGTGTTTTGAAGAAAAACATTTGTCATAATGTGATTTTCCCCCGCTTTCAATCCTTAATCTTATTATTCAGTTACATAATAGTAATATAATACATATAATACTTTTTTATTGAATGATATTAATATATTTGAGTGGTCTATAAATAATAAAACACAAAGACAATACATAGACAAGTCATTCTATTGCACATACAGTAGTGGCCAAAAGTGATGTCCTGCACAGGAAAATTTACATCTTCACACTTTATTAAAATATTATAAAGTGATATGTAAAAGATTTTGTAATCACATTGCGTAGTTGTGCTTGGTTTCAATTGGTTTATTACTGATAACGCAATGAAACATGCAATGTTGTCTGGACATAATTTTTGAACAGGCTGTCAGACTAAGAAATTATAAAACAACAAAATATTAATAACTGATTATTTTGTAGTCGATGTATGCTTTTATTCCTGTGAGCATTTTGTTTATCTATGCTTTTTTGTCCTTAGTAAAATAAAACTTGTAGCTGTAGTTTTTCATTTAAATGTTGTCAGATAAACAATAAATGTTTTCTTCCCTCATATTTAAAACATTTAAATATATATATAAATATTTTTCCTCGTTTTATGGTTTAATTAAGCTTGTAGAGTCATTAAAAACAAACACCTCCTCTGGACATCAATTTTGGCCACTATTGTAATCACTATTGAGTGACCAGTGTCATTTCCTATACAATGAAAATATCTAGACTAATTTATATTCACTTTTAATCCATGATTTTTCCCCACCTGTCCCTTTCCAGGATTCTCTTTTGGGATCAATAAGGATACCACCGTGCCATACTTCTGACATTCTTCTTTCATGTCCTCTATTATATCTAAGAAAGACAAGTAAATGTGACTGAGATCTGCTAAAAAAAAAAAAAAAGTGTATTTGCCATAAAGAAAATGTAGAGACAAAGACTCACCTTCATACTCATCCTCATTATACAGGTGACTGTCATCTATTACGTTTAGAAGTCTCAGGACAGATGTAGGCAGACTAACCAAATCTTCAATATGAGGTGCTGAAACCCAAAGGAGTCTCTCACTCACACAAAAACCAAGCAATGCAGACAATGCTTTTAGATGCTGAGTGATACAAACCAAAGGGAATGCTGAAGAAAGGGTTGATTAGTGCTGCCTCAGCTGTGCTTCTGAGTTTCGGGTCATTGTGAAGCATACTGGGAATGTAAAGATACATATTAATTCCTCTAGTCATGTCTAAAGAACACACAACTGCACTGCTTAGTTTTCTTCCTACCTTTTGATCAGATCCCTCAAATGATAGACAGGGATAGCCGGGTAAACCAAAGCATTGCTTGAAAAGATATGGTCTACTATTGCAGAACTGTTATCCTGTAGAGACACAACACATCATATTTTAGCAAGAACAATATTACGGTCAAAACACATTACATTACAAGCAAATTGTTATTAAAATAAATAACATTCGAGGTCTATATTCAAGGAAGAGTTCAGCTTCACAGCTGCTTTGGTATCTGCTGACCTTCCATTCCTGAGACTTCACAGTTTCTTTCAGTTTGATTCCTGAGAACATCTCCAGAAGAACGATACCCAGACTCCACATGTCCACAGCAGTTGTGCAGCCAGTGTCGCTCTGCAGACCTGCCTGGGCCAGTGTGTTCTGCAGCTCAGCTTCAGGTGCCCGGTATCCATCTGTCTGGATGTACTTCACATCCTGTGCAGAACAGACAAGAAACCCTGAGGCTCACTGATAAGACGCATTAATGCTAAACTAATACTACCATTCAAAAGTTTGCAGTCTTACAAGATTTTGTTCTTTTTTAAAGAAATGAATGCTTGCACAAAATTTAAAATGGGGGATCTTATGCTTTCAAAGCTAGATTGCTACTGCTAGCCTTTTCTAAATTGCCGACTCTACCTTTACTCAAATAATCCTGAAAAATAATTGTATCAGTTTCCAATATATATAAGGCAGCAGAATTTTATAGGGTTGAGACACCCAACATTCAACCCAGAAATAGTCATATGACCATTTCAATAATTCCGAAGCTATTCAGTTAAGGTAAAAAAAATAAATAAAAAAAAACTGCATAGTGCTGCTTTAAATTCTAAAACGACAGTAAATAAACCTCTCCAGAGAGGCTTTGACAAACATTTTGGATAAGACACAGATTGTGGCTTTTGTGTTAGTAATAATTAGTTAAGTTATTTCACAATATTACTGTTTTACTGCACATTGTAATAAATGCAGCCTTTGTGAGCAAAAGAGACTTGTTTCAAAAATATTTAAAAATCTTACCGACCCCAAACTTTTGAACTTTAGTGTTTGTTTGTGCATGTAAATAAATTCTGACACCAAATGATGAGGTGTCTCATGCCAACCATTCCAACTCCTCACCTGGTGTCCCTCTTTGAAGCTAAGGCCAAAGTCAATTAGCTTAAAGCACTCATCATCAGCGCTCCAGAGAATGTTGCGGGGCTTGAGGTCAGCATGTACATAGCCTTCTCCGTGCAGGAAGCTAAGGGCCTCCAAAACATCACGGGCACAGTGCTGAATCAACCACATGGAGTGACCCTGATTACTCGCCCTGACCAGCAAATCTGACACACTCACGTCCAAAAGCTCCAACAACAAGCAATGTGTGGCCACACCGAATGGGTTGTGATTGGTGAACATTCCATACAGCGCCACTAGAGACACAACAGAGAAAATACCAATGTTAAACTTGGGATTAATGATGGAAAATAACAGCTTTTGGATCTCCAGGAGTAGGGCTGTAAAATCTGACATAAAATGTTTATGTAATATATAGGCTATATATATATATATATATATATATATATAAACACAAACTTTTATGTTTGATGTGATTATTTGTGATTAATTGATTTTACAATTCAGGAGTCCTATCCAGATCTCATGATCACTATGGTAAATTATATTGCAATTTTACATTCAAGTTTTAAATGTCAGTGTGCTCCTCTTCTGAATTATTATTATATATGAATTATATATCTGAATTATATATATATATAATATGTTAATATATAATATGTCATGACCATATTAACTATAAAATTACATAACCAAGGAAATTAAACTTTGATCCCCGGTTTTACAGAGAGGGCTTAAGCTTTGTCCTGGACTAAGATGCATGTGCCGTTTTATATTTGTTTGATCTTTTTGCTCTTACAATTATTTAGATATAAATGTGCAGGATGAATGTCATCAATACTACAATTTGTGGAACAATCGTGGTGTTAAAAGGGCCCAAATAATGTTACGTCACAATTTTTGAAGGTTTTTACTTTGGTGTAATGGAGGGAAGGCACACAATATTTACTTCAAAGAACTGAACATAAGTCATAATTGTCATTTTGCATGATTTTAATAGCAATATAGTGGCATATAAAGCTGTTTAAATCAGTGGTTCCCAAACTTCCTTTGTTCAAGACAATATTCGAAATGCCCTCATTTCTATGATGATATGTACTTAATGGTACAGCTGTTGTAAAAATAATAATAATAAAAAAGTAATGTAATAAAAACTCAAAAATATGATGTCAGTTTTATGTTCGCATAAAACATGTATATTATTTATTTATTTATTTATTTCAAATTACAAATTATGTTAACGATAACTAAATGTAAATGATTTTGGGCGGCCTGGATATATTATGTGCAGAGCGTCCCCCGCCCCCCTGGTTGATAACCACTGGTTTAAATCTGTTTCTTAGCTGATATTGATCCCTGTACGTGGTTACCGATATTTTTATGTCCCTGAATCTTCTCCAGCACAGAGCTTTCCTTCAGGTACCCGTAATCTCCACCCTGCGCGTCCGCCTGAAACTCCTTCACTGCGGAACTCGCTCTGCCGGAGCTCACCCGGTACACTGAGGCCGAGACGCCCTGACCCAAACGAGCCTGCACGTTCCAGTTCTTTCCGTAAATCTCAAATAACGCCGGGCTCGTCAACTGATCCACGGCCCCCGGGCTCACCGTCGTCCCCGGTGTGCTGCCACTTGAACTGGACATTTTTGCATTGGAGCCAGAACTGCTAGCCATAAGTAACATCAATGATAATGTGAGTGAAATACTATCAGGTTCATAATAAGTAGTGTTTGCTTCATTAGTTGTCCTTTGCAGAAACTAAACTTTGCATTTTGCTTGTCTGAAAGCCAAAGTTTACAGCTGAGGACGTAACGTTAACTATAATCAACGGAACAATGACTTAAATGCACTATTTTAATGTAAACGCATAAATTGGTGCTATCTGCTGCAACATAGTCGCATCTTAAAGATCCGAAAAGCCGAGGTGGCGTCTCAGAGATTCAGCGAATCCACGAAACCCAGTTCTGGACCGAGTTGATCAATTTTTGCCACTGTTTTGGTGGCCATGATACCGGAAATGACGACATTGTTATTAAAAGCATAGATTAAAAGCCGTGTTTTCTTCTATGGTTTTCTACGGTCGACCAAATGTAAAATGTTGATCTTTAAATTATATATTTAAAATGTAGCGCATTTAAATCCATATAATATAGTGCTTTTTGTAAAGCGATTGTCTCTTTAATACACTCTATTAAATTAATGGATAATGTAGTCAATTTAAATATTAACATTTATTAATCCTCTTTCTCTCTCTCTCTCTCTTGGAATGATATTATAGTATTGTTGTTACGGATATAAAAAATTCCCCCTAATTATATGAATTAAAATAGTAAATTTGTATGATATTAAAATTAATCAATTCAATAAATAATTCCTTTTAAAATGACAAATCTAATCAAAAACGTAGGTTTATTCATGATTGCATCTGGGACTTTGGGCAAATATATGAAGCGATTAAATGAATAAAGACTGTAACAAAACTTTATTAAAAAAAATATCGTTGCGTTGTTAGTTCCGTTCCGCCCTTGACCTGATGAGATGAATGGCAACTCGCCCGTCTATTTCATAGACTGTAAAAAATAGGTCTATTTGATTTCGCGGGCTGCATAGAGACAGGGACATGAAATATAGGTGAAATATGGGTCGGGAAAAGTAGCGCGTTTCATTTCATGGTTTCATTTGACTAATTTGGAGTTTCCGTGTGTGTCCTGCCCCTGCCACGTCAGTCTGACGGATGTCGGAGGAGGATCCCATCCCGGCTAGTGAAGGAAGGCGGCGCTCTCAGGAGATGTAGCCGTGTCTTTAGTCTTACTACTGGAGTAAGAGGGAAGTATTGAATGATCAGCAGCTGCTCCAAAGGTAAGAATATTATGATGTTGTTAAATGAACCGTCATAAAACGTTTAGCAAAGCCTGGCTCGGCAGAGAGCTTAACTGTTGTCAAGGAGGCGGTCCACGCGACAGTGGCATTCCTCGAAACTCTATTACACACTCTACGTTACTATTAAATTACCAGTCTATCGATTTGTGTTTGAGGGCACAGATGGGCCAGATATGGGTGATTCTTACAGGCTATTACATCAGAATTCTATGGCGTTTTTTTATAAATGGCTATGAAAAATCTTGATACTTTTGGAGGCTTGGAGCTGGTTTGGTCTTAAATCAGGAACAGGTGATTGTGTCAATCTTTAATAAAACTTTATTATCTATCAAACTTAGTCTATGTTGTGTCCCTGCCCGTCAAAAATTATGTTGATCTTTGAGTAAAGGTAAAGATCACACCTGACCTTAGACTTAGCCTACCCTGAGTTTATTTGATTGAGCACGTACACAGAGTGGTTATCAATTTATTGGTGTGATAAAAGGGGTGGATCTACCTGGAGTTCTAGAGATCCTTAGATAATCAGTGTCACTTTTCTTTTGCCTCGGACTCGTCCAGATCTAACGGAGAGACCATGGACATCAGCAAACTGGCTAAGAGACTCGCTGAAGCTGGGCAGTCTCATGTCCTCCAGTTTTGGGATCAGCTGAGCCCTGAGGATCAAGCTGAGATTAGTGCCGATCTGGAGAGCATGAACTTCATGGAGATCAATAGCTTCTTTAAAACGGCCATGAAGACATCTGGGCAGAGCTCCCAGGAGAAAGTGGACACCAGGATGGAACCGGTGCCCCGGGAACATTTGGGAAGTGTAACTCGTGATCGTGAAAGTCTTAAAGAATGGGAAGAAGAGGGTGAGTTCAGATATTGTAATGTTTCACAGGACTTCATCTCAAACATACAAGTGCCCTTAGGTCCTTTGCTGGTTTATGTGGGTTTAACTGCTCTCTTAACCTTGCCAAACTGGTGTTTAGCAGGTCAACCAGTTGGTTTTCCAGCCTTGCCAAGAGACAATTGCCCCAAACCTGAGCAAAAAAGACCTACTTGGTCAGGCTGGGAGACCAGATACCTTTTTTTCCAGGCCATTTACAAAATCGAAGCAGGCTATGTTTCATTTAATATAACATGAATGTCAAAGTATGTTTTGTTAGTCTTTGTTGAACAGAAACAAATGTTGCTAAGAAATATTGCACAACAAAACAAAAAAAATTATGCAATATCTTCAATGCCAAATTGGACCCCCAAAGACATCATGACCCCTGAGAGATTTCTCTCCGTGGTAAAGCCAATCTGTAACAATAAGTTTCAGATTTGAATAAACTTTGTTTTGTCCCTCTACTCCATTTTTGGGAGGATGCTCCAAAAGGGGTTGAAAACATCTGGTTCTGGTTAGATCTTCTGATGCAATTTCTTTGCTGTTGAGCTCATTCAGAATCACATCATCTTTAATCTGACCACATTGTATTGTACCCAAAACCTTCTTTGTTCCTTCTGTCTTCTTTGTCCCGTTCATTTGAAAAAGAAAAAACATTTAATTCAATCATTTTTTTAACAATTCACACATGAAAGTTAAATTTGATCATGTTCAAGGCTGTGTGTGGGTGAAGTAACATCAAGTATCAAGGTAATTTATGTAAGATTAAGTGGGCCTCATAAAAGTCTAGAATAATCGCCCCTGTTATCTGCAATTATTGAAAAGCAAACTGTTGCTTAAGACGCCAGATATTTTATACAACCTCCATCTCTATTCTCTCCATTTTATTTTTGCAAAAGTAATTGAAGGGTTAGTTCACCCAAAAATGAAAATTCTGTCAGTATTTACTCACCCTCATGTTGTTCCAAACCTCTATGTTTTTATTTGTTCTGCTGAACACAAAGGAAGATATTTGGAAGATATTTGTCCTACTATGGTAGTCAATGGGGAATGAGATCTGTTTGATTAAAACTATCTTCCTTTGTGTATAGCAGAACAAATAAACACATAGAGGTTTGGAACAACATGAGGGTGAGTAAATACTGACAGAATTTTCATTTTTGGGTGAACTAACCCTTTGAGGCATTATATTTACATTAAGGACTCATGTAATGGCAAAAATGGCCTATTTGTGTTTATACCTTGAATAGTATGACTAACACCAATTTGCTAAAGTGACCGAAACTCCCATCATTCCACGCAGGCCTGCGCTGTATATCAGAGAACAAAGTGGCGGTTCTTCTGTTGGCTGGAGGTCAAGGGACACGCTTGGGTGTATCATTTCCCAAAGGCATGTATGACCTTGGCCTCCCTTCCCACAAAACCCTCTTTCAGATCCAGGCGGAACGCATCCGAAGACTGGAACAGCTCGCTGAAAAACAGCACTCAAGGAAGTGCTGCATTCCATGGTAAGATGATCATTAAACACAATTAAAGCTCATTCAGTTACAGTGCACTTACTGTATAAGCAGTGCATAATAGAAAAAAAAAATCTTTCATTTTCAATCTCACTGGAAAGGAATTTGAGTTAACAATTCTTGGATCTAATTACTTGGATTAGCTGACTTGTTTTGATCTTGAGGAAGTTTTCCTCCTTTTACCGTAATGAAGTGACCTCCCCACTATGAATGTCAGTGCATGGTTTAGTCGGTGTGAAATTGGGCTGACATGAGGCCAGCATGTCATCCTGAGGAATTTCGGTCTGAATTGACCTCTGACACAACACACACTCATGATGCCCTAATGATCAGCTCTAACTTTATTTAAAGATAATACTAAATGACTGTATGATCGCCATAGTCTTATGCCAACATACTTTAAAGAACGCCATAGACTTACCATTATTTTAGTATCCAAAATGTACCATATCCAAAAAAAACTTTTCGATCATGTTATTTAAAAACACATTGTGACACGTTTGCTTTTTGATTAAAATCTCCAGTTTGAACTTAATTTATACTATTCAATTCAATTCACATTTATTTGTATAGTGCTTTTCACAATACATATCGTTTCAAAGCTGCTTTACAGAAAATGTATGTTTCTACATTACAATTTAGAGTTATCTGTTATAATATATTATTCTAGTAATATTAATTTTAGCCAGAAACATGAGCGTTTTAAAGCAATTATTACAAGCTGTGATCATAAATTACCATATATTGAACATTTGGCAGGTGTATATGTTGATGTAAAAACTTCTGCTAAATTTTTTACTAAAATGTCTATTTCAAATAAATGCTGTTTACTCTTTTCATCAAAGAATCATGAACAAAAAATGTCATGGTTTCTACAAAGAAATTAACAGCACAAAAATGTTCAATTGTGACTATTTATTACTTGAGCAGCAAATCCACGGATGAAAAATGATTCGTGAAGGATCATTTGACACTGAATACTGGAGTAATGGCTGCTGAATATTCAGCTTTGCCATCACATGAATAAATAACATTTTAAATATATTGAAGTGGCCCTATTATGCTTTTATGAATTTTACTTTTCATGAGGGCTTTTCACACTGTGCGTAACCCCAGGGTATCGTCGTACTAAACACCGCTTCACACTTTTACGTGTGCTTTAACGTTTACACAACACTGTTTTCATCTAAAAGCTATTTGTGCGTTTTTACACAACAAAGGAGGTTTGGGGGGCCTTTTTTGGGGGGACAATTTGTGAAAACTTTGATGTCATGCACGTGTGTTACGGATTCAGTCAATAGGTACGTGAAAACTGTGAAGGAAAACTTTCCCATTTTAGTACATTGTTGTTGTGTAAATGTACCCTTAAATGGGGAGTTACCGCTGCTTTTAACCTGGGTTTTTCCGTGTTAACCCTGCCTTGCATTGCGGTGCCAAATTTGCACAGGGTGAAATGATGCGGTGTTCGAATGTTACAACAACAGACACTCAATCACATTCTTACATTTACGTGCTTTGGACGTCACAGAAACACTCTGCACATTGTATATAAACAATGTATTATTAAACAACGTTTTTGCATAATAAGGGCACTTTAAAATTGAAAAGTTAGTTTGTAATTATTTTGCAATATTACTGTTTTTACTGTACTGTTTTATTTTTGGTCAAGTAAATGCAGACTTCTTTCAAAAACAAACTTTTGGACAGTCATGAATTCATACTTTAAGCAATGACATGGTCAATGTTTTGATATATCAGGTACATTATGACAAGTGGCAGAACAATGGACATGACCAAAAACTTCTTCAAACAACACGACTACTTCGGCCTGAAGGAAGAGAATGTGTTTTTCTTTCAGCAAGGCATGCTTCCCGCTGTAGACTTTAATGGGAAAATTATTCTAGAGGGCAAAGGCAAACTGGCAATGGCACCAGGTGAGTTTTTAAACTTTTCTTGTTGGCAACTTTCTTTCTTTTTTTTTTATTCACATACGATGTATGACTGTAAATAGTTTACAGCATGTTGTCGAACAAAACGTCAAAGTCTGTTCAAGTAATCTTAACACAGGGTTCCTACGCAGTTTGGAAAAGTATGGAAAAGTATGGAATTTGATAAGGTAATTTCCAGGTCTGGAAAAGTATGAAAAAAGTAAATCACAGTATGGAAAAATATTGATGTTTCCAGACTATTGTACCTATTTCGTTTTCTAAATATAAAATTAATCACTTCTAAATGTATATAATATGCAATCGTCTTTTTCATGGCGTTTGGATTAGGCTGCCAGCGAGCGCTGCCTAAAGATCGTTTTTACACTTGATCTGCCAGAGTCTAGGTCTGCAGTGATTGGTTGTTGCGTTGTTAGGCAGCAGTTGCCATCACAGCGCCCCTAGCTCAAACAGAGTTTTACTAAACATCTTTGACTTTGACATCTTTGACTAAACAACTAAACATGACTTTAGCTCTATTTTCTAATTTCTGGTTAATTGTACATAAACATCCCTTCTGTTTCTGTAGGGGTTTACAATTATTTAAATTTACAAAATTACAAAAATGAACAACATTGCACTGTACAAATGTACAAATTTAACATGATAGCATACACATTTTGACTCGGAGTGTAACATACTTGTCGGTGCTGATAGCATATGTAACATACTTGTCGGTGCTGGGTAAGTGCGTCACCATGTAGCGCCGTTGTGAGACGACCACCATTCGACCAAAAAGAAATCATATAACCATTCCAATAACTCCAAAGCTGTTAAGTTCAGCTACAAAACCTGCATAGTTCCCCTTTAAATATGGTCGGAAAAATCTGTATGAGGTTTGGAAATTTGAGTCTGGAAAAGTATGGAATTTTGAAATGGAAATTGTGTAGGAACCCTGTTAACAAAAGAAGTTATTTTGTTAAAAAATCAAAAACACTTTTAGGTTAGGATCTACAGGTTAATTAGACTTACAGTTACCAAGTGATACCATGATCAGACAGCTTGCTTGGTCTCAGAATAACTAGAAATACTGTAAATATTCAGCACTTGTATGTTTTCTCTGAATCTCCATATTCAGATGGAAACGGCGGCCTGTACAGAGCTCTGGGGACACAGAACGTTGTGAAGGACATGGAGACGAGAGGAATCTCCTACATCCACGTCTACTGTGTAGACAACATTCTTGTGAAAGTGGCTGACCCTGCTTTCATTGGCTTCTGTACACTTAAAGGAGCAGACTGTGGTGCAAAGGTCAGTCTTTAACACACCTAGCCCTTCCCTTGTATGTATATCCTCTTCTATGCATACTGCAGAAAACATGCAAATACAGTTCTACTACGAATGTGTACTTGGTGTATTGTCATTAAGCTTGTGCCCTTTTTTTTAATATGTATTTGTGGACTATTATAACTTAATCTGATTATTTAAAAGAAAAAATATATTTTTTAATTGAATGTAAAAGTGCCATGTCACATTTAAAAACATTTTTGCTAGTCCACTAGATGGAGCAGCTGCTTAGGAGAAAAAAAAAACCAGGATGAACAGGAATTTACACTACCGTTCAAAAGTTTGGGGTCAGTACGATTGATTAAATGAATACTTTTATTCAGCAGGGACATATTAAATTGATCAAAAGTGGCTGTAAAAACACTTATAATATTACAAAAGATATCTATTTCAATCAAAGAATGTTCTTTAAAAAAATATTCTTTTTATTAGATATTAAAATGGAAAACTGTGATTGTAACTTGCAAAATTAACGTTTTTACCATATTTAAAATAAAATAAATAATCCACCAAAAAAAAATCTTACTGGCCCTAAACCTTTTAACAGTAGTTTTTGCATTTTTTTTATTTAAATTTTTTATTGTTACACATTGGAATGATGGATGCATGGTTTAATATGTTTTTTAAAGACAGGAAATAAGAATTAAATTTGAGATTCAATAACTGATATATTCTAAATTTCTTTTTTAGAGACTTTTTAAGTAGCAAACTTCCCTCATCTAATTGTTAACCGACTTGTTTAATGATGTTAACATTAGGAATGTTTTTGACGGGACCCTAGGCTTTGCCGCACATATATAGCAATGAAGTGTGGTTCCTAATGCAGTTTCAGGTAACACGTTCACATGTGCTTTTGCAGTCTGCGTACACAACAGCAAGAACGGGAAAATACTTTTACAAGGAACAGTGGTTATTCTGGACATTTTAAATGGTCTCCAGTCAGGAGCTAAATTGCCTTTAAAACTCTTATATAACCAGCCTGGTGATGCAGGATACCAATTAATTTAGCCATTATTCTCAGTGTAACCTCACACAGTCTATTGTAGTGGTTGTTATGATGCAATGAAAACCAAATTGCTATGTATACATGTTTAGTGTTAACAAACACTTCTTCTTTTTTTTACACTTTACATTTAAGTTATCTGGAATAAACATGTTTGTAAAAATCATTCATATCCAATACATATGAAATGACTGAAACTTCACAGTAAGTGTGTTCCTGAAGAGTATGCATTAACACAAGAATGAAACTCGCCTTGTTTTACTTGAGTGACCAGTTTAGTCATGTTATCTGAAAGTGCTTTTAACAAATATTACTTTATCGTATTCTTGCTGTATTTATTCTGCTCTGATTTTGATTACTTTTCTCGGTTCTCTCCGAATTTGGATATTTGTTTTGGTTGTTGTTTGAAAGTGAAGAATCGGTTTTGTATTTCACAGTGTGAACAAAATGCCTTAAGCTGTCTCTGATTTTGCCTCAAACTGAATAATTGGCATACAATATGAGATTCATGAAAGTATTTGCATGTGATATTAGGTTCAGACATAAATACTCAACAGCTGGTTTTGAATACTGAGCTTTCTGAAGCTGCTAGTAATTAAACGGTTCCTGCGTGACAGGGGGACGATGGTAAGAAAATCTGGACCCACCCACCCCTCATAATTTCTGAAGCATGCACTTAAAGTGGCTTTAGCTCGAAGCCTCTCCTCAATGCTAACCCTTCATCAACTGAGAAGTTTGTAATTTGTTACTCGGATGAATGGAAAGGGGTTTCTGCTTTTGCCTCTGCTGTAATTGAACACAGACCTCAGGCAAACGCAGCACAGGAGTGTGTGAGCTGTTCAAACACTGCAGCTAGAGTACTTGACATTTCAGTGTTGACAAATGTGTCTTTTCAATTTAAACTCATTTCAATGTTAAAAAGACATCGTAAACCAACTGTTTTAGACTTGGTTTTTATAACTTGACAAGTTATGACAAATTGTTATCATTTGACCTGGTACAATCTTTATGACAGCTGATAAACACAAACTGAATCAACTTTAATCATTACCAGAGTTTACAGGGCTTGTTACAGTAAATTGTTTTTGGTCTTTTTGTATTTCCCATAACTGATTTAAGGGAGGGAGGAGATTATTTAAACATTTGTTACTGCCGATAACGATAAATCGCCAGTATTAAAACTCTTTAAGTGAATTTGGGTAACATTATAATGTGCATTACATATCAAAAGTTTGGGGTTGATGAGTTTTTTTTTTTTTTATATATATAATTTTATATAATAGTCTATTACGTTACGCTCACCACCAAGGCTGTTTTTATTTGATCAAAAACAGTTAAATTGTGTATATTATTACAATTTAAAAGAATTGGTTCCATTATGGATGGATGGATGGATAGATGGATAGATATTTATTATTTTAAAAAGTTTTAAATGTAATTTATTCCTGTGATGGCAATCATTCTGATATGCAGATTTGGTCTTCAAGAAACATTTTTATTTATAAATTTTGAAAATAACTTTTTTTGTAAAAACCATCATACTTTTGTTCAGGATTATTTGATTTTATAGAAAGTTCAAAAGAGCAGCATTTAATTTTAATATATATATATTTTGTTACAATGTAAAATTCTTTACTGCCACCTTTGTTCATTTTATTACATCCGTGATGAATGAAATTATTTTAGAAAGGAAAATCTTACTGATGCCAAACTTTTGAACATGTAGGTTCTTTAGATATTCATGTTATTGCTGATAAATGGCTGATAATAAAATTGTACACTGTTTTATTTCTATAAAAAAGTTTAAAACACAAAATCTAAGCACCAAAACATTATAAAACTGGATGTCCAGTTATAGTACATTCAACAGTAATTAAATTATTAGTGTTATTAAAGTGTTAGTGTTTCTAAAGATTCACTTTAAGTAAATGTTAGATGATCTAAATGTAAAAAAATAAAAATAAAAAAATCAGGACATGACCTAAGTAATTTTGAAGGTAAACTAATGTTGCAGGTATTGCATGTACAGAAAAGTATTGAATACTATGACATTTTTGAAATGTCTCAATGTTGTGCTAAAGTCACGCATGCATCTACTTTTGATTGGCAGGTTGTGGAGAAGACCAATCCAACAGAGGCGGTGGGTGTGGTCTGTAAGGTGGATGGGCTTTATCAAGTAGTGGAGTACAGCGAGATTACCTTGGCAACGGCAGAAAAGCGAAGCACCGATGGTCGACTTATGTTCAATGCTGGCAACATAGCGAATCACTACTTCACCCTCACATTCCTCAAAGAGATTGTGAGGTTAGTCAATCCTCAGAGAGTACCTCAATGAATTATAAGTCCGCTATTAATGTCACTGTAATTTAATTATATATAATTGATATTTTTATTTAATTTTTTGCCCAATTGTTTTATTCTTCTATGAATTTCAGATTTTTTTCAGCATTTTTCATGATATTTTGTTGCTAGGCAATAATCTCGGTAACATATTAAACAAAACAGCTATTTCTATTAGCTCTTTCCAATGAGCTTTGCCATCTTGTAAATACTAGACAGGATGGATCTGACTTTAATGTGTGCAGAGAATGAGGTAAAGTCTGGAGAGGAACATCTGCAGTTTTTGACTGTTTGGTATTTTAAACACCGATGACTTTGCCAGACGTGTTCTCTTATTGTCATTTTTATGAAATTTTAACTGAAAGAACATGCTTCACTTTTCTGTCGGTTACTGTCTGCTTGTCCATCCCTCTGTCTTTATACCTCTCTATCTTTCTTTTAGGACTCACGAGCCGCAGTTGCAGCATCATGTGGCACAGAAGAAAATTCCTTACGTGAACACACAAGGGCAGCTAATCAAACCTGACAAACCCAATGGGATTAAGATGGAAAAATTTGTCTTCGACATATTCCAGTTTGCCAAGTTAGTGTCAGGACTTTTTGTTAATTCCTGTTTTCAGTATGTGTGCTGCTGACTGGACTGCTCCTCATTTACCCATGTTTCAGTGAACTGACCGAGTTCAAATAGGGTTATGGACTCGAGTCGCATGACGTGGACTCGAGTCCCAAACTTGATAACTTGCGACTCGACTTGACATAATCAAAGATTATTTGCGACTCTACTTAGACTGACAACAATGACTTGCTGGATGACAACAATGACTTGCTTTCACATGTTTGGCACTGAGCCAGAGAGCGCTTGATAGAGTGCATTCAGCAGCGCTGGTCCGTTGTCATTTATGAACACACATTCAGACCGTTATCAACCAAATAAGTTTTTTTTTTTTTTCTTCAGGCATTTAAATACATAAGTAGCCTACTAGCAAACCATTTATTATTTGAGAAAAAAACACACTGATGTCTTAGTAAGCGGAAATAAATAATAAACCTTTCAAATCTAATTTTGAGACATGTCTCCACTCCCCCTATATAAAGTAACTATAAAGTCCTCTGTTCACCAGCCATTCACTTTCATGTCTTTCGGGAGAAATCGGTGGATTTACGTTTTGTAAATGACAGGCACGTAGCCCCAAAAAGTGTTACTTGATGCGTCGCCATGGAAATGCGAATGTTCTACCATTACTGTCGTGTTAACAAAATTTAACCAGGGACTCAATATTTTAAATTTAATGTGTAGCAAAACATGATTAGTTTTCCCAATGAGCAATTAATTTCACTCACATTGACTCTGTTTTAGTATTAAGTAACACAGTATTTTTAAATGACTGTCTTTGTGAGTTTGTCTGCATCCATGTTGCCTGTTTCCTCTCTCGTTTGTAAAATGTGGTATAGTAGCAGTTATTTGTTATGCATCTGTGTTTCTCACAGATGTTTTTTTCTTCGGTTTATTTTAGGTTCCAAAGAATGGTTTGGAATACACTCATAGACTCATTCTCTCTCACACACATACAAAATGTGCAGCAGTTATTTCTATTAAATGATTTTAATAGAAAATCTTACTTTTACTGGGTAACCAATAAAAAAATTCTTTTTCCTGCCTTTTCCTTATTTTTTCACACGCAAGAACAATCCCTAAACTGAACTGATATAGATGACTGGCCTTAGTGAAAATTTTATCGCTATAAATATGAAATTGAACTGCAAAGTCATGAACATAACATATATTTTAAAAGCATTGATTCAGGACTTGACTTAATTGGGACTTGAATGCCAAGACTCGAGACTTACTTGTGACGTGCAAAACAATGACAAACTAATCTTTTCGCCGTGCTAAAGTAGATAAAATTATATCTACTTAACTGACTTTAAATTGTCAAAATCAAATAAAAATATCAAACACTTTCAAACACTTTCAAACACTTTTATATAATATGCAATCGTCTTTTTCATGGCGTTTGGATTAGGCTGCCAGCGATTTTTATTTATTTTTTTAAGTGGTTCAGGGATGACATCAAAACCCGGAAGTCTAATTTGCCACTGGTACCCTCGAGAATTTCCTGTGGAGTTTTATGATTTTTTTTTTTTTTTTTTTTTTTTTTTTTGAGAAAAAGAGAGCCTGTTAGTGATAAACTTAACTTTATGATTCTTTGGCGTTTTGTTCTTCAATGTAAATTACACACACCCATAGCAAAAATGTTAATTTTGAAGCATTTAAAATTTAATGAAGCAGCTTATTATATGTTTGAATGTATGTTTCTAATAAGTAAATAGATAAGACAGTTTGTGGTGAGTGTGTGAAGTTTTTTGTAGAACAAAGTGTCAAAGTTATGTTTACCACAGGCTTTATTTTACTCATAAACTGAAAAAACCCTTTATAAAACCCCATAGGAAAATCTCAAGGGAACCAGTAGCGAATTAGTCTTCCAGGTTTTGATGTCATCCCTGCACCACTCTATGGAGGAAAGTCCCTCCAGGAGGGCAAAACTGTAAGGGAGTGACGACGTCACGTGAAAGCTGTAATTGATTGAAAATGATTGACACAATACATATTGCTTCAGGCATGTTCAATTAGTTTGAACTTATTTATTTTTATTTTTGTGTGTGTGCATGACAGAAAGTTTGTGGTATATGAAGTTCTAAGAGAAGATGAGTTTTCTCCATTGAAGAATGCAGACAGTCAGGATGGGAAGGACAACCCCACTACAGCCCGTCACGCCCTCATGTCCCTGCATCACCGCTGGATCTTAAATGCAGGAGGGCATTTCGTTGATGAGAATGGAACCCGCATACCTGCTATACCCAGGTGAGACAAACACTCAGGAATGATAATTCTGTCAGTATTTATCCACTTTGGAGTTGTTTTTAAACTCTATGTTGTCATATTTTCCCCCATGGAACACAAAATGAGAATTTCGGAAGAATCCTCACACAGCTCTAATCCATGTGGAAACAGGCCAACAGGATTATTTTAATATTTTACTTCAACCTAGATTGTCTCCAGTCCACTCTTTTATTGTTTCAAACATATCCTGTGTTCATTTTAACTCCAATTTATCTTCAGTTCTAGTGTAACCACACTATATTTCCTGTGTAACATTTCTAGACATGGACCAGCAGGGACAGTCACTCCTGAAGTCAGCCAGAAGTAACTATTCTCACTGTCGTATTTAATGCATGGTGATGGGGCTTCGCTCTTAGTAGATTCCGTGTAGCTGTTAGAGCTCAGTGGGAGAAGATGTCCAATCCCAGACAGGCCGTAGGAAAGGTTGGCATCTTTTAACTGGCTCTGACCCAAAAAGCAGCTACTAACAGGCAGAATAATATGCATGTTGGGAAATGGGCATCAGGCATGCTGAACAGGACAAGGCTGCTCATCAATATAACAAATAATCGGTGCTTATAATCAAGAATTTTCAATGATGAATATTTAAATGCATTAAAAATGGTTGCATTTTGGATAAAGTGATTGTGGCCGTTTAAATGGGTGAAGCATTTGTAATGGGATTTTTTTTATTATTTTTTTTTTATTTAAGAAGTCTAAATTAATTTAGTTTTTAAGGGTAAGTCTAACATTTAAATTTTTTTTTAATTGAAATGAAGTGTCTAATTTTCTAAAATCATTTTATATCATATATGACATGATTAATGCTTGATCTGGTTTAGTCATTAATACATTATTTATATATATATATATATATATATATATATATATATATATAGACATGTTAATGTGTGTGTGTGTGTGTGTATATATATATATATATATATATATAAAACCCATTTTGGGTTATACATATATATATATATATATATATATATATATATATATAACCCATTTTGGTGCTCTGCTGATCACAGCCTGAAGGATGGAACAGACCTGCCAATCAAGTGTGAGATCTCTCCTCTTGTGTCCTATGGTGGTGAGGTAAGAGAAATAATCCCAGAATAACTTTACCCTGATATATGGTTTAGGTGCAAATGGGAAAAATACATATTCTAAGCCATATACTCTACTTGCAAGTTTCTATTTTAAAAAATGAGGAGTTAATAGTCTCTCTTGATTCCAAAGGGGTTGGAGCATCTTGTGAATGGGCAAGCTTTCCAATCCACTCTGGTCATTGATGAGAAAGGCGTCCATGAACTCACAAAGAACGGCCTGTGAACATACAGCCGGCTGCTGCACTTCTAACCAAAATGAAAACTCTTGATCTCTTTATCATCTTCATCTCACTTCCTGCCAGGGTGGAGGAAACTGTGAAATTATTGTACAATAAATTGAAGGAACGGGGGCAGAATGCTAATCACAATCAAACCCTTTTATGATCAAACTATTTATTTTGTGAAGACTTATTTTTATATGAATGTGCAGTGCTTTTTCTTGAATTGGAACATGAATTTAGCTGTTTAATTTATAAAACAAATGATACACAATGGTGTAGACTGTACTGCAGGTTGCATGAATGAATGGACACTGCTACGATTCTTTTACAAAATATAGATACATGTGAAAACTACACAAACCAAAGTGAATGTCTGTTTTTAACAGGTATGCTTTTCGACCAGAAAAAGTGAGTGAGAATGTGACATTGCATCAGACTTTCCAGCACATGGTTTATGAGTGATGTTCTGATTGGTTGGAGTCTCTTTCTGCTTTAGAAAGTGTGCACTCACTGAGACACTTACTCTTTCTATCTCACTTGCAGTCTTTAGCACTTCTCTTCTCTCACTTCCCAATTAGCCTTTGTCTGCATCATCCAAGTTAGTTTACTTGTGCATATCCATGTATTAAATAATTTATCTTGTTGAAAGATTCATTTGTTTGTTTACTTTTTTGGAGAAAATTGAAATGTCCACATTGCTTCAATTTTCGTATTGACTTTTACTTTTAGATTGAAGAGTGATTAGTATAAACAGGCATATTTCAAAATCTCTTAAGCGTGATTCCCCACCCCAATTCGAGTACAAGTAATATTTTTTGGGAATTCTTAGACTTGCATTGCTTTATATTGGCAATGAAAGGATTTTTTATTTATTATTTTTGCCACTTCATTCCATGAATTCTGAGATTATTTCTGTGTACACTAATGCAAAAAAGCTCAATAGAGAAATGAAAAACATATTTTCAAAGGTATTTGTTTAAACTAATCACCTGTATAATAGATGCAGCGATCTCAATCATGTTTATAAAACCCACAACGCTTGTGACTGGGAAATTCGAAAGGAAATCCTTTGCAAATGAATGTACAGTGTTGGAATCAAGGAGTTGTTTTAAACGAAAGGCCTTTCAGATTTAAAATTGAGGTCGCTCGCACAAATGTTGATGGTTTGGGAATTGGCTTTATGCACAGCTGAACTACTTCCTGAACTTAAGCCAGCTCCTTGTTTCCTGTCTGCCATTATTGGCCAAGCTTGATTAATTCAGGTGTGTCTGATTATTTTTGCCGTGACTACTGAGGTCAATCACACCTGAATTAATCAATTTGTCCAATAATGGAAGACAGTTCAGGAAGTAGTGCAGCTGCATGTGCATAAAGCCAATTGGGATCAACTTAAGTTTTGTGATGTTGATGGGTTTGGCGATCTGTGACTTGAATGTCCTCTTCGTATTCAGTCACTTTTGTGCATTTGTGGAGGAACATCTAGCCATGTAGAAGGTTAGTGCATTGTGCTGACTTTAGATAGTGAGAAGTCATTTCGAGTCCATTCTTTAGGCTTTTAATTATGGTAAAATATTTGCTTTTTAGCGGTATCCATATCAGGCCATGTCACAACAAAAGTCACCAAGTTTCATCCCCCTCTGATGAAGAAAAAAATAATAATAATATTTCAAAACAATAACGGTTTTGGTCATTTGTGATTTTGACTTTGAGTTTGCTTTTTAATGGTAACCATATCAGGCCATGTCAGTAGTAGTAAGACTGTTTCTTTAGATAAGTGGAGAAGTTTCGAATTCTTATTACACACATTTTCTTTTATAACTGTAGTTCTGTATCAGTTTTCCATCTATAAATTATTATTGAGTATCCTGTCCCTAGCCAAAGCTAATGGTGAAGAAAAAAAGTTGGGACTGCTTTTCTCATTATCTTGCAGATTGATTTTCCACTATAGAGATGGGGGAGAAATTTAAAGGGGAAGGCAAACTAAATTAAAAGAAGTATACCTAATAATCACATTTTTTTTAATAGTCTAAAAGATAATGGTATTTTAAATCCCTCTTATTATATGAAACTCAATTGATGAACAATTTCAGAGTTACAACCAGAACTAACCGAGGTAGCCTACACCTTACCCTATAGTTCTCAAATTAGTTAATAGTTTTTATAAAAAGGCTTGCATATAACAGTTTGCAAGATAAATGCAAATAAACATACATTCACTGCTTTTCGATACATTTTTTATGACTACCTCCTCCTACTAACATTAGAGAGCTCCAACACAATAACAGATTAAATGAACATGACATAAACTTAATACTTTCTGTTCTTGTCACTTATTACTTCAATTCTGAATTATTATTTATTATATTTATTTAATTGTACGTGCTTTTGGACTACTTAAAAAAAGAATATTCAAGAAAATCTTCTCTGATTGGTCACAGGAGTCTGACTTAATTGAAACCTTCTGCATGGCAGAAAGAATTCTGGGACTTTGGCATTTTCCCAAGAATCTCCAGAATGTTAGTTTTTTAGCCTCTCTCTCTCTCTCTCTCTCTCTCTCTCTCTCTCTCTCTCTCTCTCTCTCTCTCTCTCTCTCTCTCTCTCTCTCTCTCTCTCTCTCTCTCTCTCTCTCTCGCTCTCTTTTTTCCCTTCATCCAGCGGTGTCTTACATCAGCTTACTGTGCCTGAATGTGAGAACTGGGGGAACTTCGGAGAGAAAGAAAAGAAAGAAAAATCCTAGTTTGTATCCTCCTATTACTCATACAGTACTTGGAATTAGAAAAGCCTTGGACAAATGGTTTGAAAAAAAGCAATCCAATCAGTAAGTTTGCATTATGTCTGTATTTTTCTTTTCTTTTATTCTTTTATTTTTATTCATTTTAAATAAGTTTGGTAATTACCTCTGTTTGATTAGTGAGAATGTGTATTTGATTGTGATGGATTTAAGATGATTTAATGTGTATCAGTGCTGTGCCGTTGTCTTTGTGTTAAGGCTTGCATTGGACAGTCACTGTTTGCATGGCAGACTAAAATAGCGGATAGCAGAGCAACTTGATCCAGTGAACTTTTGCAAACCAGCTGTTCTGAATTTACTTTTTTTTAACAAGCCAGCATACATGTTCTAGCTTGTTAAATTTCATATGAGTGTATTTGATTCTGCTTGAAAATTACATATTGCACGGTATTAGCCTGTTGTCCCTCAGGTCTTTCTTTCTCATACAGCTTTGTAAAGTTATGTAGCCTTTTTTGTAGATGTCAAATTAAGAATATTGTATTATAAAAACTCTTTAAGTTAAGGTGAGGTATAAGACACAGTACCCCTAAAACGTAGTTGGACAGTTGAGTCAATCTTACTTCAATGTAAATAGTTTTGATAAGCACGCCTTTCAAGTCCAACCATTTTTTTAAACTTTTAAATTAGAAAACATACTGTTCATTGGTATTAGTATAGATAAATTGTGAATTACACTTGTGTTTACTTTGCTAAAACAACTTTTGGACTTATACATCCTATAAAATTTACCTTGAAGCCAACTTGGTTAATCATGAGAAAATGTCCTTTGTTTTGACATTTTTAAGTGTGATTTACTGTCCAAACACTTTTGGGAACACTGTATATCCTCCCACTGTGCAAATCAACCTGGTTCACGTAGGACGTGGTTCATGAAATCACTACCGGCAGTGATGACCTTTCCAATACCTCAACACATGATTTATCTGAACTGCGAATATTCCGTTTATAAACATTCTAACATAAGTAGTGTTTATGTGCGAAGACGCTAGAGCTAGTTGAATGTTATTTACCCCATTATTAGATTTTTTATTTATTTATCACTTTGGTTTTTTTTTATTCCAAACAAAACTTAAGATATTAAGTCATTTTGGTTCTTGAGTAAATGTATCTTGTTTTAAAAGAACCATATTTGGCTGGTGTTGGAACAGAAGGAATGTCAATGCTATACTTTTGTCACCCACAGGTATAGCTAGTTCACTTTATCATCACAACCCTGTTATTCATAATTCTATTTGTATTTGAAAACAGTTAAGACGTATGTTGTTGTTTTTGCTCTCTATCTCAGCTAACCCCTCCTTTTGCCCTTCTATGTTAGACAATGCATTTGAGATTTGAAAGAAAAAAATATATAGGTTTATGAAAAAAAGGGGGTTTATATGTGAATGGAAAATTGACTTCCTTTCAACAGCTGTGTGAGAAATATAATATCCCTTCGAATAATTTCAGACTTTGTGAAGTCTTATATTCCAAATGTCACTGCTATAATTATGTATTTTGATGAGATTTTGGAAAGATGTCATAGAGATGGTAGTACTTTCTCCTATTTATACAAGGCTTTAGAACAGGTGAAAATTCCTTTCTATAAAGAAAATTAATGCCTGGGAAGAGGAGCAGTAGAAATTCCTATTGAAATATGGGAACGCACTCTTGAACTTTTCTACCATTAAGACACTGTCTGTCTTATTCAGTTAAAGTGCTTCATAGGCTTCATTATTCCAAGTGTAAATTGTCTCCATTATGTGACAAATGTCAATTTTGAAATGCTAACCTGTCTATTGCTATGTCCAATATTACACAACTTCTGGAACAAAATTAATTTCAAAAAGTTTAGTCCCCTTTTATTTATTTTCTGCAAGCTTGTTATTATTATGTTAAACATATCTTCATCGCCTGCTTTTACCACTGGATAGCACTTTGGGGTGGAGTTTATGGGGGTTGGATGTTTTCTGATTTCTGCTTTTCCCCCCTAATTAATTAATTCGTTTACATTTTCTTTCTAATTATTATTTCCTTTACTTCAACTTTTTTCATGCCTTTTTCATGCATTTAAACATGTAGTTACAAATGATCTTCTCCTAAAATACTAAATAAAATGATTTAACATAAATAACTTTTTTTTTTTGGTTGCACTTTATTTTATAGTGCGTTTACTGACCGTGTACATACCCAAGAAAGTACTGGGTAATATAAGGAAACTACAGGGTTTAGGTGTAGGTTCAGGATTAGTACTTTACCCATTAGATTAGTTATTACCCAGTTATTGCAATTACTATAATAAACACAATATAAACACCCTTTTGTGGAATGGAACCCATATTTTGCAGCTGATTTATGTTTTGTAATACGTTGATAGACTGTTTTCATAATTTTTGAATAACTTAATCACACACACACACACACACACATATATATATACATATAAGCTGATTAGCAGTTATTGTTTTTGATGGGAGTGAAGTTAAATTGTTCCCTCGTTAATGTCTCTATCATGTGCAATTTATATAATGTGCAAGTCTGCTCTTTTGGAAATATATGTACATTGACTTTTACAGTAAGAGAGCACCCACTGCTTGCTTTCAGTCTTGTAGCTATGATTCATGCAACACTTCATAAATTGACTGTTGCTTTTCAAAAAGGAAATAGAAAAGGATTTTTCCACTGGCAGAGTTGTTAGGTGTAATTTAAGTCTGAAAGCTCAGGAGAGAGTGTATGTTACATTCCAGTGTGTTTTGTGCAGGTGCACAGATGAATTTCACCATTCAAACTATGACCCATTGGACCAGATAGATTTACTTGGTAAAAAATAGCACTCTAAAAGTCTGAACGTGATCTTCAACTCTAACTTAAGAATTCTAACAGCTGAGTGCTTATATCATTATAAATCATTTTAAATTCCATATGAAGACTCTGTTGTCTCACAGACCCTTTTTAAAAACCTTTTTCATAACAAATAGCTATTTCTTTTTTTTTTCAAAGCATTTCCTCACCATCTAATATTAGCAAACTTTGTTGTGGCCTTTGATTCTTTAATTACCTAATAGCATCACTATGCAGTTATGCTATGACACCTTTGGTAGAATTACATTTTCAGTCAACTGTGCTTTTAGGTCAGATTAAAAACATCTGCTTATCACAAAACCACTTGCACTTGCATGTGTTTTTGCTATCACTTGGCTCTGATTCTGCTGGAACTGCCATTTAAACTTGGATTTATGTATTTCATGAAAGTACAATATCTACTATGCAATGACCATTGCTTTAGGGAGAAATGAAAAAGGTTTCGAATGAAAAACACATGGTCTCTACAAACCTAAATTTACAGGCGTTTGAATATCAGCCTGGCGAATAAGATCCATTAACGTTGAATGCCAAATAAAATTCACTATTTTACACTGAAAAATTATAAGTTATGACAACATGTGTTTTAACATTGCTTTAACTCATCAAAATAAGTTAAGCAACACGTTATACAAGGTTTAACTCATTTTTTTAAGTCAGTTTTAAGTTGATTGACTGTACTTAAAAATATAAAGCAGCAATTTTGTGCTTGTTTGAAGCTTTGACAAAAAGATAAACTCTTGGAATGGTTTGGAATGAATGTCCTTGTTACAGTTATGGTCAGTTTGTCTTAGGGTATACGTTTACACAACAACGATATGCTTATAATAACAAAGAAGCTTTTCCTTTATATTATACAAATTTTATGTATACGACACCATTGTCACTCAAAATGATCCCCATTCACATGGATCTGCGAAAATGATTGAAAAAGCTGCATTCTGCTGCCAAGCGCATTTGGTGATGCAACACTATGTTATACGCATGTGCATGAGGTCATCATTTTCACAGGTTTATGGTTTTGTTGTTTACATGGAGACTATTTTCAAAAATGTTCACTTTGAAACCCATTTTGTTTCAGGCAATCAAAACCCCATTTTCATGTTAACGAATGGCCAAAATGCATACAATTATTTATGTTTTTAGCTGAAAACGGTGTCGGGTAAACAGCACCTTATAATGGACTTTTGATTTGTTTTCATTCATCTCATGTGTTCTTTTGTTGGATTTTCCTGCAACTTCACACACTATGGTTACTTTTATTGTTTATTCTGTTCAGGTGCATGTACTTAAATTATCCTGTTTGAGTCACTACTTAAGTTTTTCCTTCAGTCTTTTAGTGTTCGGTCACGCTTACGTTTAGTGTTCGTTGCTCTGCCTTTTGCCATTAAACTTAATGTTGGAACTCTACTCTTCATATTTGTCACCCGTGACAGTCCTGATGTGGCACAGAATATTTAAATACATCATTATGAGCACATTTTTACAGTATATGATTCAAATCTTAACAGTTATTTAGTGAGGCTCATGGCGTAACCAAAAGTGCATATAATCGTCTCGATGGGTGCCGTTTGAACAGCCCTTTACTGTCATTTTCTGGTTATTTGGTTAGTTAAGTGCCGATCCCAGATCATGGAAAGCCCTCGCTTACAGGGCCACAAATTACAACCAGATTTTCACACTGATGTGTGATGATATTTAATTGAGGCCTTTAGATAATGTATGACCTGTCTGTCCTCCAAGCTGTCATTAGCTTCTCTGCCACAGTATATTCAATAATGAAAGACTGATAATCTAGGAATTGTTTATGTCCAGATCAAAGCTTATATGGAGACTATTAAACCATAAACTATTATTTTGTAAATTATTGTAAAAATATATATATTTGTGGGGAAACAAAATAAGTGTGACACAAAAATATATATATAATATAATATAATAGTTATAATATATTTAAAGACAATGTGATGTAAGCATACTGTATGTAATTACATTAATATGATGCAAAAAAACAAACAAACACAGAACCGGACAACCGAACCAGAAGACCATACAATGCCGAAAAAAAAAACATTAATATGATACTTCTTCAGTCTCTATCCAGCAAACAGTCCTTGACTTGAAAAAGACGTGCTCTAAACGTTATATGTGGCACAGGAAAAGGTGCATAAAGATTAAGCTTTGCATATAAAATGCGATTTACTTTTAATCGCTGTGGTTTTCAGAGCACTTACCTGTAAAATAAAATAAAATTGCTTAAATGGGCTAGCTTTTGCTTAGATACTTGTTGTGATACCTTGCTGTGAGCCCCACTATGCATTTAAATTCAAAGAGCACACTGTGTCCTCATTGCAAAATCACTGACACTATTTTTGACTTTCATTTCCTTTTTCCTGATATGGGCCTCATGCTGTTTATGAGGTAACCAGGCTCAGTGCGAGGCCACGTTTTACTTTAAAAGTGATATTCACCTATTGCATGTGAATCATGTTGACTAAAGAGCCTTGAAGACGGCGTGTAATGTGTAATTGACTCGTTTTGCCAGGTTGCACTGAAGAGCCAGTATTGTGGTTTGGAATCGGCTAAATCCAACTGTATTTACTCTAAGAGGTCTCGCGAGGGGCACAGTCTTTTTGGCGCTCTGTGCTGTGAGGTGTTATGTTTAATAAGTTCCTTCAAATCACTGATGATTTCTCTTTAAAAACTGTTATCAGATAAAACGGTGTTTGTTTAGTGTGATGTTCTGGAATTAGCGTGTTACTGAGTGTCTGTTTTTGGTTTGAATCTCTGGGATTGTTGCTTTTGGGAAAATGAATTTCTCAACACAAAACTTCTGTTAAATGGACAAAACATATATTTATTTCCTTCTTGGTTTAAGCTTTTCTTTATACTAATTATAGTATATGGCTGCTTCCTATTTATACTTTAAAAATATGAAAAAAGCTATTTAAAAAAAATAATCAAACTGGGCTCTTAAATGTTTAAATGCTTTACTATTTAACTAAAATAATGAGTAATATTGTTCTGAGCAGTTGAGCATAATAATCTTCAGAATTAAGGGCAGTCCAAGGACGATAAAAATAAAGATTATGAAGTTCTAAATATAAAAAATAGACAGCAAATCAGAATCTATTCAGCTTTGAAGAGCTCAAGCTTTAAAGTGGACAAAGAGAGAATAAACAGAGCACTGTCGTTAGTTATCGTTATGGTTATCTTTATAGTTATCGTTCTTGCACTCTCAGAAAAGAAGGTACAAAAGCTGTCACTGGGGCTGTACCTTTTCAAAAGGTACACTTTTGTACCCAAAGGCTGCATATCGGTACCTTAGTGGTACATATTAGCACCTAAAATGTACATATTAGTACCTAAATGTACATATTAGCACTTAAAATGTTCATATTAGCTCCTAAAATGGACATATTATCACCTAAAATGTACTTAGCAGTTAAAATGGACAAAAGTTTACCCTTTGTAAAGATTCAGCCCCAGTGACAGCTTTTGTACCTTTTTTCTGAGAGTGTGGTGTGAATGGCCCTTAAATCATATTTACATAAACATTTATGTATTTATCTGATGCTTTTATCCAAAGCGACTTACAATTGCTATATATGTCAGAGGTCGCACACCCCTGGAGCAATTAGGGGTTAAGTGTCTTGCTCAGGGACACATTGGTGTCTCACAGTGGATTCGATATTATTGTATTATTGTATTGTCTCTCACACCAAAGGCATGTGTCTTATCCGTGGCACCATCACCTGCCCTCCCCTTATTTTAAAAGAAATATTTATGAAAGAAATATTTTAAATGGCAATGCTTGCTGCTCTTTGCGAAACTTGAGCCCACCAAAAAATAAAATGTTTATTTTATATAATTAATCATCTTGTTAAAAACGAATGCAAAGTTCTTGTAAGACTATTTAAATACTCAACTTTTCATTTATTTGTAGCATTTTAATGTAAAACCTTTTTCAAGCTTTTGATATTTTACGATATGTAATTATTTTTCCTTATCCACCATTACTAGTGAAATTTCAGAAATACATTTAGGATGACTATTATTCATTTACACTTATTTGTATAGAAGTTCGTAAATTATTTGAAAGAAGTCTCTTATGCTCACCAGGGCTGCATTTATTTGATTACAATTACAAGGAAATATTATTACAATTTAATTATTGTTACAATTTAACACTTTTCTATATATATATATATATATATATATATATATATATATATATATATATATATATATATATATATGTTTTATTTTTTTTATTTGATGTGATGGCAAAGCTGTATTTTCAGCAGCCATTGCTCCAGTCAATGTATCCATATATATATATATATATATATATATATATATATATATATATATATATATATATATATATTGTAACAATGTAATAGTCTTTACTTTCCTTTTTGAACAATTTAAGTTCTTTAAAAAATTGTATTGAACCCCAAATATACCCCAAACCTTTGAACATTAGTGTGTGATTTAAGTACTCATACTTTTAATGCAGACTATATAAGTAATAATGTCTTCTTTGAAGCATGAAGTATGAAGCATGGCAGGTGATTTAGAAAGCTATAGCTTTAGCTTTCTTTTACATTTCCTTAGAGTCACTGGTAAAATGATTTTAAACATTCCAATGTACTTGGGCGCATGCCACAAATGAGAAACTTTAAAAGTTGCTAAATAGTCAGTCTGTCTGAAAGGCTGCAATGTCTGAACATTTAAAAATCATCCATATTCTGAAGTGGTTGGCCACTTTGTCTTCTCAGTTTATGTGATTAGGTCTTGACAGCTTCATAAAGCAGTATACTAGCGTGCACACACCGGCTGGTTTAAGACAGAAATCTCTTGTTACTTCCCCTGTTGTGCCCCATCTACCCGTGTCCCCTTCTATTATTCTCATCTGCCTCCTTGCAGAATCACTGTGTGAACACCATGACACGTGAAATTTGAGGAATGGCCTCGCAGGGCTGGTACCAATTTTAAACACCACAGGGTCTTTAATCATATATTATGCTGTAAATGTGTGGAGCACATATGAATGCTTCAGAGGCAACGGCCCTGGATCACAGAACCAGTCACAAGTCGCTCGGGTATATTTGTGGCAATAGCCAAATATACTGTACATTGTGTCAAAATTATCGCCAAAAATCCTTAGGATATTAAGTAAAGATCATGTTCCATGAAGATATTTTGTACCACAAATATATAAAACATTTGTTTTTGTGAGTGAATGCAGCATGATCGCAAAGATAAATGGACAATTTTCCAGATTTTTAAATTGTTGTATCTCGGCCAAATATGTTCCTATACAAACAAACCATACATCAATGGAAAGCTTTTTTTATATGAATTTCAAAAGAATTACCCTTGTGACTGGTTTTATGGTCCAAGGTCACATATGTTTACTACAGTCTCATAATCTCTGTTCACAAACATGTTCATAAACTGAGGGACCTCACGTAAGCTACTGTATGTTTCTGTGCAGTAAAGAAATACATTTTGAAATGCCTCTGAGACTAAAAAACTCCCAACACGCACTGCTGAGTGAATGAAAAATGATTGTGGATTTACTGTAACACTGCATTTTGGATACAAATGACACCTTAGTGTCATCCTTAATCAAATATTAACCAGCTTTACTAGATTGAACATGCATTTATTGATTAATTTGAAATTTAGCACCTTTTTTCATTCATACATATGATGCATAATGTTGTTTAATAATAAATACAATATAATATACAACATTAAATTGTATTTGCGGTTGCATTAGCTTATGATCTTAAAAGATATCTCTGAAGTTGATTGTTAACAAAGTGTTAAAAGTGTTTTGAACTTGGGAAAGTGGCTTTGGGAAATGCTGGCAGAATAACACACCAAAGAATCCTCTCCCTACTGCGTTGTAACCCCGGTTTGCACTGCAGCGAGTAATTGAGGGTCCTTGTAACCCAGGTCATGACTGCGCTTTACCCTGTGTGGTATCCCCTCTGCTTGGGAGTTCACAGAGAGGTTTGCAGAGTCACACGTGTTAACCAAATAGGGTTGTCCCTGGGGAGACGAAGCTAATTTATAAGAGACACCATAAAAAGGAAGAATTGAGTTTGTTGTTTCTCATTATTGAGCTCTCAAAGCCCTGCAACCAGGGTTCTTCATTAATTGTTACTGTGGAAGCAATTTAATATGTAGTTAATATTAACATTAATATGTTGGAAGTTCTTTCTGTTTTTGACAAATAATAATTCTTCCACTAAGCAATGTGGTTCTTATGCAACATTTATCATGCTTATGAAGCAACACAAATACTCCGCAACACACTGCATTACCACAGTAAAGGCCCGATCACACCAAGACTGCTAACTATAAAGACAACTACAATTATGTCATGACAACTCTTGGAGAGATTGGTATGGTAATAGAGATTGGCATGTTAATGAATATGACAATGTTAATCTATTTTCAGAGCAAGTACAGAGACTTAGACTACTACTGCTGATACATTACAGACATTGCTGTGAGCATGTAAGTCATGCTGCTATTAACCCCCTGTACCAGAAGGTGAGGGTTTCTTAAAGCACGCTGCAGATTGCTAACAGGAACAGTTTGAATGTTGAGCTGTAGCTCATTGGCCACTGATGCAACAGCAACCAATAAGCTGTGCTATGTAGATAATGATGTGATCACTGCCAAATTAGTTAAAGATAGGCCTGTCCCATGTCCCAGTGGTTGAAGGAGTCATGAGTTTTATGCCAGATCTAGGTAATAGTTATGTCGCCTGGCACTTCATGCTCAAGCTCTTAAAGGACAAGTTCGGTATTTTACACTTAAAGCCCTGTTTTCTGATGAAATAGAACGGTTAAGATTCAAATTTGGACACCTTTCCAACAGTTTTTATCGTAGTTTAAAACTATTGTCACAGTGTTGGGTTATGTTCCCTGGTGTCCAGGCTGTCCACTAGAGGTCATCTTCCCCCACTTTGATTGTATTCCTCTGAAAGAAAAGTATCATATACACATAGGATGCCTTCAGGGTGAGTAAATCATGAGCTAATTTTTATTTTTTGGGTGAACTATTCCTTTATGGACGAAACCATCTATTTCATGAAATGCAATTAAATTTAGGCACTCTTTGTGTGGCAGATGTGTTCACATACTTTGGGGCCACTTTGTAATTTAAATAAAGGGCAAATGCTAATTGTCCTAGTCATGATGCTAAAGTCACGTTAATCTTAATCGTAACCTTACGGAGTTCCTCTGATTAGCATGCCTTCTCACCTTAGTGGATGTTTAAAGGGTGTTTTGGACATTGGGTCTAGGAGGCCTTTGACAATCTTTTAAAACTTAAACCTTAAATGAGGCAGAAGATCACACGTTCGTATATAGGGCACTCCTGCTCCAATCCTGTAAGGAGAGTTTTGTTTGGCTGATGATGAAGACTTTTCTTGGCTTCTTAAGGCATCCAGCAGAGCTCCAAAGCCACTTTTGTTCCATCCTTAAAAACTTTAAGATGAACTTGTATAACTTTGATAAATATGCATGCTGCTGTTTCAATTACAAAATGTATGTTTAGTTCAACTTCAAAATAATTTCTAATGACACAACAAGTATTGGTTACTGAATACGTAGGAACCGAAAATGAAAATTTTCTAGTTTTTGTTGTTAAAATTTAGCACTTACCCAGACAGCAAACTGACATTGAATCAACGTGGAAACGACGTCTCTCATGACATTGAAACAACGTTGATTTGCTCATCGAATTAACGTTGAACCAACGTCAGACGCGGCATTCTTCAAAGCTAAATGAAATCGAAAATTGGTTTGCTTTCATAACGTTGAAACAACGCGTTGATTTCAAGTTGATTTTTCGTTAGTTTTGAAAGAATGACGCATCTGACGTTGGTTCAACGTTAATTCGATGAGCAAAACAATGTCAGATCAACGTTGTTTCGATGTCATGTTTCTACGTTGATTCAATGTCAGTTTGCTATCTGGGTATGGTTTTACAAGATTGGAATTGATAGTACCAGGTACTAGATATTGTTTACTCTTTTCCATTCAATTACAATGAATGGGTACTATGACAAATACACTTGTATAGACCACTTTTAGTGCTTTTACATCTTATTTAAAACATGACTTCTGTTATGACTGAAAAGGAAGGTTACGACAGCACCAATGCAGTCAACATCATCAATGTGTGTGCAAACTGCGGTATAGACTTTGGATAACAAATCGGACTTTTCGGCCACAGTATAACCTCGGCTCTAAATGATGATGAAAACCTGGGCATATCTATTGTTGTCTTCGACAGACGGAGCTGAAGACAAAGAATGGGTGTTATGACAATCTTTGTAATTCATGGAAAATAACTTTGGGGGATGAAGTGGGTTTCTAATGAAATGAGGCTAAATCAATGGTACAATTGTCTTTGTGTCTCTTCATGTTACAAAACACATCATGAATCATGTGTTTCACCTTTCAAAGAACCAGGACAGTCATGCACAGTAAAAACCAGTGAGTAATCCTGAGCTTGTTTACAATCCAGCATGTACAATCTAATTTTCTCCATTATAATTAACGCAAGCTTCATTTTAGTCTGCAGCATCTCTCTTTAGAAGAATAAATATAGTTGACTGAATGATGGAAACAGTCATGTTTTGTCTTGACAAATAATTCTCCTGATCATTTGTCATAAGCATTTCTGTTGTTCGCTGGTTTTTGAGAACATAATAATCAGCCAGTAATATTTCATAGTATGATCAGTTAAGGGGGAAGTGACATTTTGACTTAACTGGTCATTCATACTGGCACTAACACACTCTCTGAGGTAACGTCTGACCCACAGACAGACAGTCCACATCCCCTGGTCAGTTTTTTGTTTTCTTGCAATGTCAGGCCAGAAACATACTCTGCTAGTAGGTACGCGCAGACATGAATGCTCAGCCGATGCACTGCAAATGCATTGGCTGAGCCAAAGGACATTATTTATAAATTTAGTCCAAGCATATGACAATTTTATTTACAGCAGACAATCATGTGACTGACCACGGTATTCCCGCGTCCGTAGGGTCACAAAACTCGCTCCTCCACCGTGAATAAAGCGCCATCCGAATGCATGAGTTCTATCTCTGAGGTGCAAGCTTTCAAATTAAGTTTTGCAGACATCCATGAGAAACAGTTGCCATCCGAATAGGTCTTAGGTTTGGTTTTACCTGAGTTCTACTTCCTTGTTTGTTTTTCATCGTTTTTACTAGTCACAAACCTGTTCCGTTCTGTTGGCTATCTTCCCTTGTGTATTTAAGCCCTGAGTCCAGTGTAAACGTTATGTTTCATGTGTAGAGTTTGCGTTCCTGTTGTTTGTTTCGCGTATCTTGAATTGTCTTCCTGTGTTGTGCATATCTTTGTGGATTATACACAGAAACCTGTAACAAATAAGAACTATTAAGGTACCCTTGTGAAAAAGAAGTACACTTCAGCATACAAAGTGTACTTATTAAGGAAATAATACTTTAAGATGAATATTGAGAATGAGGAATTGACGTCATTTTACAGTGCCCCTCCCCTTTCCGCCATGTTGGTAGGATTCCCACGACAAAACAGTATTGATTACGTGTGTTTTTAGCTCGGTAGAGGAGTTTTCCGCAATACCGCACTGTTTTACCATGCCTGGAAGTAACTGCTGCGTTAAAAACCGATAAAAACCCTGGTAACCGATAGCGTCTCCTACTATCATGGCCGACCGGCTCAGACCCCGCCCAAATAGGCACGTGACTCCTCATTCTCAATACTTAAGCACAAGATTTCCATTACACAAGAGTAGATGTTAAAACTTCATGCTGATTTGTATTTGGCTTTTGATCTGCATACTGAATTTATGTAAATGTGAATGTTAAGATGTGCTGGCTAGTTTTATTGTGTGTCTGTGTTTTCTCAAAATTGTATGTCCAAAGCAGACCTTCATAAAAGTTTTGATGGTCAGTAATTGAAGTACACCCAGAGAGCAAGTATTTTCTCTTTGAACTCAGAGACTTTGTACATTTTTTTCAACTCTAGCCACAATGCCTTGTGAAGTTTTCCCAACAGTTGTTGCTGTTCTCATGTCATTATAATGAATATATGGAAATTCCGTTATGCTCTGCAGGCAATTATTGCATCTTTATTGACCAAATTAAAACCATTGCCTCAAAATAACAACAACCTATTTTCCCATTAAACTTGTTTCATGGCTCAGTGCCTTTTTGTAATGAAAGAATAAATAACTGAATGAAAGGATGAAGACCAGCCATTGACATGGGCATTTGGGCAGCATAATCAAGTGTTGAAAAGCACTCCATAAAGACTTTCTTTCTTCGGTGCAGCACAAAAGTAGATATTTTAAAGAATGTATTGGCTTTGGCTTTCATTGTTAAAAAAACAACACATTTTTTCACAGACATTCTGAAAAAAATCTTCTTTTGTGTAACACAGAAGAAAGTAAGTCGTACAAGTTTGAAACGTCATAAATATAAGGGTGAAGTTTGGGCTGAATTTTGGGTTGATTCTTCTCTTAGTGGAGTTTTATTTAAGAAGAATTCATGTTAAAACAGTTCCTGAATGTCTGTGGTGAAAATGAAGTCATGAGTTTTTTTTTCTAACCGTGTGTCTCATTCTCCAGGAATGATGGTCCCATCTCCGCCTGAGATGAGGCAACTTTGGAAGATGCTCTTTCCGCTCCTTATTCTCCTTTACCTATCAGGATCTGTCAAGTCTCAAGTAAATCCAGGTAATTATGTTTTTTTTTTTTTTTTCATTGCATAAAATTAGATTAAATGACTCAAGCTGTAAAATGTAAGTCATTCAGCTGATCATTTTATCCAAAGCAACTTGGTATTGAATGGCTTGTACTCAACAGCACAATGATGATAACTCATGAATTTCACAGTTTGTAGAAACTTAAGCCCAAATCTTAACTACTAGTCTACAATATTATATTAATTGAACAACATTTGGTGACATAAATTTGCTCTGAGGTTAAACTCAAAACAGTTTTTGAAAATTTATGAGACAAGTCGCTATGGAAATCAGTTGTTGTGGTACCACTAACAGCATGTGGTCACAATCTCAGATTTTATTGTCCATGAATGTTAAAGTTTTCTGAACGTCAGTTTGCTGCAAATTGCAATGCTATTTTTGACTATAGGTTTGAATCTAGCAGCCTTGTACTATGGCGGTGATCAGTCTAAGATTGAGGTCTGAATAAGGTTTGGAAGATGCCCAGGTTCCATTCTGGTTCTCATGGCTTCTTCTCCTTTGTCTGTGTCTTTCAACTCTAGCTTTTTCTTTCTAGCATGGGTGGTTTGTGGGGAGGAAAGTGTGATGTCAATGTGAGGTTCAATTATATTTTACAAGGAAACCAGAAGCCAGCTCATGGTGAGCAGCCGTACAGTAGAGACTAAAGCATAAGTCTGGAAAGCAGCTAATACCACCATGGCTAGAGACAGCTTCTTCTGGGATCCCCCAGGATGAAAACCACACTGTGCTCTTGTACTATATTGGGTTTTATTCATGTATGGAGCAGATGAGTTTGATTAACCAAGGTAGCATTGCTTCCTTCCTCTGGTGACATGAAAGCATGACATTAAGCCTAACATTGACACGTGACAATGCTGTAAGGCAAGAATTGCATAATGTTCTTCAATGGTTCATTTTGAAGCCATATTGTGCTTGCATGTATCATAGAAGAGGATACCAGTCCATCCAGATTGTTAAATTGATGCTTTGCTTGGTCAAACTACAAAGTAATAAGTAAACATGGGATATGTAAAATGGTTTGTTAAAAATCCTTCTGTGTAAAAATCCTTCTAAATTGTTTAAAAGCCTTGTGGTACATGCAAAAATAACAGAACTACACTCAGCTGTTGCTGATGTTGCTGACCGACGGTTCTGGATGGTTACTTTCTGGTTTAAAAGTGTCAGAGAGAAGTGGTTGAAGGAGTCATGAGTGACCCTGCCAAGCATTTTCACCCCAGAATCAAAAGGAAAAAATGCGGAAAGAAATTATTTTGCATGAGAAAAAAATATGCTTATTATTAGGAACATTACATTTTAATTTGTGACATTATTTTCCTGACAATTAAAGAAAAAATCATTTTCATTCTAATGTAATGGGAAATAAAATTATACAATATTTGAATAATTTACATAATTTAAGACATAATCCAAAGAATAATCATCATTGAAAATAATTAAACATAAATTAAAACAAAACTAAAGAACAGCACCTGCATGCAATGAATTATAGTTGTTGTATAATTTTCTTGCTCCATTTTTGGTGACTTGATTATTCATTCATTCTTTAATTCATTCATTCCCTCCATCCTTCCTGCCTTCCAGAAACATGATCTCGAGAAATTAACGTTATCCTTCCCATCATCCTACCTGCGTGTACCTGTGATTCATATTAACAAAACTGTCAGATTTGGAGCTTTTTGACTTTGAGTCTTCTTCTGCCCGCTACACACCCTTTACAGAACAACCGACCACCCTGAATGGACGATGGGGTAAAAATTATCATCCTGGCCCAGAAGAGCCAAGATCTCCTAACATTTTCTCTAGGCTTTTGCCGTCTTGCTGCCCACAGTGACCTCAACGATGAGAGACTGTGAACTTTGTTCCGGATCGGGGCCACTTTCAATCAGCGTAGAGACCTCCCAGACAACCACTGGAATGGACTGGAGAGCGACCATCATGCGGTGTCTGGAGAGTGTCGGGCCTCGATCCGGGACACAGCCACCCCTAAGAGATTGTCACGCCATTCCTGATCTTCTTGTCAGTCTTGACCTTTACCTCCATGTCTTGCCCAAGCCCTTGTCGGCAACCAAGATTGCAGAGCCTTCACCGCTGGTCCCGTCCAGCACAGAGCCTTCACTGCTGGTACCGTCCAGCCCTGCCGAGCCTTCTCCGACGGTCCCGTCCAGCCCTACCGAGCCTTCTCCGACGGTCCCGTCCAGCCCTACCGAGCCTTCTCCGACGGTTCTCGTCCAGCCCTGACGAGCCTTCTCCGACGGTTCTCATTCAGCCCTGTCGAGCCTTCATCGCTGGTCCCGTCCAGCTCTCCCGAGCCTTCATCGCTGGTCCCGTCCAGCTCTCCCGAGCCTTCACCGCTGGTCCCGTCCAGCTCTCCCGAGCCTTCACCGCTGGTCCCGTCCAGCTGTCCCAGGCCTTCACCCCTGGTCCCGTCCAGCCTTGCAGAAATGTATTCACCGCTGATTCCGTCCAGCCCAGAGCCTGAATTCCCACCCAGCCTCCCTCTTCCTCCTCCTCCCATCTGCATCTCTACCTTTCCTCCACCACTGCCTGGCAGCCCTTCTGCTCCTGTATCCACTCTTAAAGAGGTGGAGTCGCCGAGGATCTGCCTGCCACCAACGCCTTCAGGGTCGGTGGATCCCCGGTCTCCACCTCCAACCTCCTCAATCAGGACTCTACCTCGGCCCTTCATCCTATCTGTTCCACCTTGGCTCTTACCTCCCTCAGCTCTACCATGGCTCCTCAGTCCCCCAGTTCCGCAAGGCTCCC
>NW_024121510.1:987452-1087452 GCF_016745375.1 Pimephales promelas | reverse complement strand
CAGTTGATTACATATACTATTAATATATTATTATTATATTATATTACAAAATAAATTATTAATATTTCAAACAAATGTTGTTGTTTTGAGCTTTCTATTCGTCAATGTCCAAAAAAATGTCATGACTCTCATTACATTAATAAAAAATAAAAAAAATACAAAATTCTTGTGCACCAGATCAGTGTATTACAATGATTTCTGAAGGATCATGTGACACTAAAGACTGGTGTAATAGCAATTACTAGTATTATATTATATTATAATATATTATTAAAAAAAATCATGTCATGTCACATCTGAATGTGATGCAATATGTCAGTAGATATTGCGATGTTGCTGTCAAAAACAACATGACCAAAAGTATGTGGGTACCACACAACATGATTGACTTTTTCTGCTACACCTATTAGTGAATTCAGACTTGTGATGCAGCCTGAAATCACAATCACACCATGTTGGTTCGTTGGCCAGAGGAGATCCCACTGACTGAGCCTGGTTTGGTTTCTCCCAAGGATTTTTTCCTCCAATTTGTCACCTGATGGAGCCTTTGTCTCCTCTATTTTGTTAAGTTGGGGACATATTCAAGAATATTATTGATCTGACTGTACGGACGCTGTTGGATGAGAACTGAGCTGGATGATGGCATATTGTTTTGCAGAACTGCTTTATAGATAAAATGAACTAATTTAATTTAATTGATGATCTTTAGAACAGAACTGAATCAATACTGAACTTCATTAACTGAACAATAGACGTAATGCATAATTTTCCCGTTATCACTAAAAAGCTGCTCTAAAATCCTCTGTATTTTATAAAGCACTATATATAAACGTGACTTTACTTGACTACCAGGTGCATAAAAGCATCCTGTACACCCCATGAAATCTTTGTAGACACCATTTCAGGATGGGACGTAACTTTTCTGTTCCAGTACCATAAAGTAAAGGTTATCTGTATCTTGTGTGTAGACCTGAACCTAATGAAACACTTCTGGGATTAATTGGACCGTCAGCTGTGAGCCAGGCTGTGCGGGACCTCACTGATACATTTGTGTCTGAATGAGAGCAAAGCTGTCCCAGAAGTGCAACTGTTAGAGAGGACCAGCTCCCTATTAATGCTCATGCTTAACAAGCAATTTGCTTTTGTCCACATTTTGGCTATGTGTACTGTATGTCACTGGAAAATCAAAATATAAGGTTTTTTTTTCTGTTGTGAAGGTTATAGAGGGGAACAGGAATGCATATGACATTGTGCTGAAGGACATGGAGCCGCCCATCATTGCACGTTTTGTCCGCTTCATGCCTGTCATCGATCACTCAATGAACGTTTGCATGCGTGTGGAACTGTATGGCTGTGAGTGGCTGGGTAAGTCTGACAAGTGTTGAACTTAAAGTGAGTTAAATGCTTCAAATAATTTTTGGTTTTGTCGAAAGGTTAGTCAAAAGAAATTCAACTAATGCCTAAAGGGAAAGTTCACCCTGAAATGAACATTTACTCATGTGACCCTCGTGTCATTTCAAATTCAAACCTGCATGACTTTTTTATTTTGTTTTGTTGTTTTTTTCATACAATGAAACTCAGTGAGGTCTCACGTTGTTTGGCCACCAATGCTCTTCAAAATATCTTCTTTTTTTCATGGAATAAAGTAAGATACTGGTTCATTTTTGGGTGAAATATCCCTTAATAGCTATATTAAGCGATTTCTGAGAAACACTGTTGATATTTAAAAATAAAATCAACCCAAACAAACACACCCCTCCCTCCTGCTGAGTGGTGTGGACGTCTCTTTATGATAGCTGAAGTGAAGCAAAATAATGCGAAGATTATGAACAACAAACCTCAAGGACCCAAGACAGCAACATAGTGTTGGCCCAGATCTGAATTCCACACGTACCATATGTGGGCTGGATCTGGGCCGCCACTATGTTGCTGTCTGGGGAAAAGCAAAAAATGAACAAACCGTACACAAGACTAAGTATACAAGCAATAGTTACTAGTGAGTCACCAGCAGAACATCAGGTCCAGAAAAAAACTATGACGCTCAAAACTGTCCTGACGGTTCCGTGAAACATAGCAATCCAATGTTACTCACGTATGGAGTAGAAATAACGCAACCTTGGAGTCTGTTTTCAGGCTTTTCTGCTTAGGTGTCTCCTGCGGTGGAAAGCTTCTTAACACGGGTCCAAAAGCTCTTGCCTGATAATAACCCTTCTTTATCCAATGATATTTCTCTGACATTTTCTCTTTTGTAATGTCTCTCAGCCATCTCTCTATCTAGTCTTTCTTCAAATCTCCCTCTTGCTCACTCTCTCATCATGAGTGGACACGCCCCCTACTGCTGATTGGCTACATATGAAGAGTTCAGATGCAAAAGCCTCTAAGTGCCATTTGAAATTTTCTTCTAGAATGCTAATTTTTATCAAGCTTGTATATTTAAGTTCAGTAATTTCACTTAAATGGCAATGATAATTACCTATTAATTGTTATTTAAGTGAAATTATTGAACTTAAATATACAAGTTTGATAAAAATTAAAGAAGAAAATTTCAAATGGCATTTAGAGGCTTTTGCATCTGAACTCTTCATATGTTGTCTGTCTGATTTTTCAGAAATCGCTTACTGTACTTTTGAGGATGCAGATTAATTAAAGGCCCATGAAATTGCGTGATGCGGTTTTCTGTCCTATGTTTATGTATATCCTAATGAAACTAGAAGTTTGGGTGGTACAAAATGAGTCATCAATTTTTTTCTTGAAGAGAACGACTGTAAATTTAACACATTAAATCTATTAAAAATGAATTTAGGCAACATTTATGAGTACAATAGTATACAGATTTACATTTATGCATGTTACACACGTTCTTTAGATTACTAAAACGTTCTTCACACCAAGAAAAAAAAAAAGACTTTTTCGCTGAAAGGTGAATGGTATTTCTGTGGCATCACTGTGGAAGCCCAATTTTGGATCCTATATTTTTAAGAATGTACTATATGATATTGATGAGGATCTTCACAATTGCTCTCTCTGTGTGTTCTCTGACATTAGATTTGCAGTGATTTGTATGCTGTTATGGAAATTGTTAATGCAGATGAGATATTTATCATTTTGCAATGACAACTTCAATGTCCTTTAGTGGGATGAATCAGCATTATAACCACAGCACAGAGCCTCCTTGAACGCTTCCATTATGGGACACCTGACAAAAGAAAAATGAGTTGACAATGTTCTCTTGTGGCTGTTTCTAGATGGCTTGGTTTCATATAATTCTCCACTTGGCCACCAGATGACTCTCAATGGACAGTATATTTATCTCAATGACTCTGTGTATGATGGAGCCATGAGTTACAGGTCAGTACACTTTTCAAAAGCTTAAGAATAAACGAGGAAGATACTGGATAAGCTAAGTTACTCCTATCCTAAACACATTATCCTTTAGAGAAGTTTCAGTGTATAGTAACTAATTCAGTATCTGTATGGTTCGAACTGACCGGTTTACCGGTCATTTATTGGTTACACAATAGGCTAACTACAGCTGGCCTGTTATTGCTTGGTTGCTATGACAACAACAAGGCGCCAGCAGGCCCTGGACCGGAGAGAGTCACAGTGGTTTCACAATGTTCACAGGAGAAATTGACTCATTGCTCCCTGAACAATACCTTCCATGACACAGTGCAAAGTCTGTTTACCTTCTTGTGTACGTATGACAAAACTGGCAGAAAACCGCAAAGTAGAAATCCACACATTCATCGTCATTAAACTATTACGAAAGTGACAACTGTCATTGCTGGGAAAATTAAGATAAAGACTTATATAATGCCGCCATCTAGTGGTGAAATTTTTTAAACAAAGCATAATAAACTGAAATATGCCAACATCTTTAGTCAGAGCAATAAAAGCAATCTGTAAGAGACCTACTAATAATGAGTAATCCGTCATTGTTGTTGTGTTTATTGTTATTCATTTATTTTATTTATATTTTATTTGTCATTATCTAATTAATGAAATACAACACAATTAGGATTTTTATATATTTTAAAATGTAATTTAGTCCTGCGATAGCAAAGTAGAATTTATTTAAAAACCAATATTTTTTTGAGTGTAAATTGATTTTTTTACAGTCTATGAGTGAATGTGAAAGTCTTCACTGTCAATTTTGATCAATTTAATCCATCCCTGTTGAAAAAGTAATTTTTTTTAAATGAATGAATATTTGGATTAAAATAGGCAAATGCTTGAGAGTGTGATTGGATTATTATTGCTGTGATTATTGTGTATATGTTAACAGTTCTTCTAACCCTAATTGATGTAGTGTGTACTTTTCATTTCTTAAACAACCATGTAGTAAGACACATCACGGCCATATTCATCAGGCTCAAATTGTGAAAGAATGGTTGGGAGGGAGCATAAAGAATAATTTTCACACATGAATTGTCACCTCTGAGTCCAGTCTTAAATTCATCGAAAAGTCTTTAGGATGTGCTGGAATAGACTTCACAGAGTGCTTGACTCTTGCACTGTCATCGTCAGTACAAGATCTGACCAAAAATTGATGCACCTCTTGATGGAAATGACATCACAATATTTATATATATAAATACACACATACATTCTGTGTTTATTCTCTCCTGTAGTATGACAGAAGGACTTGGACAACTGACGGATGGCATGTGTGGTCTTGATGACTTCACACACAGTCACGTGTACAACGTATGGCCTGGTTATGACTATGTCGGCTGGACCAACGAGAGCTTTCCCAATGGTTACGTTGAGATCATGTTTGAGTTTGACCGTACCCGCAACTTCACCACCATGAAGGTATGAAGTCTGTCATGTACACCGCTAATTCTTTCCTCTTCTGCCATATATGAACTTTCTAGGAGGGCAAGCAGCTACAAGTACAATCTATGTAATTGCTGAAACTTAACTACAATTAAGCTTATTGTAAAGATTAACGGTTTAAATGACACAACTCTTCCAAAATTACACCCATAATAATGTTTTTTTTTAATTCATTCTCTCTCCCTTTTAATCCTAATTGATTCAGGTGCACTGTAACAACATGTTCTCCCAAAGGGTAAAGACGTTTCAGAAGGTGGTGTGTTATTTCCGCTCAGAGTCTGACTGGGAGGCCACACCTATATCATTCAGCCCTGTGATGGATGATGTCAATCCCAGTGCCCGCTTCGTCACCGTTTCACTCTACAATCACATGGCCAGTGCTATTAAGTGCCAGTACTACTTTTCTGACATCTGGATGATGTTCAGTGAAATCACCTTCCAGTCAGGTTAGTAAATGACCATGCAACAACACCAACCCTGTTCAAATGGCACATCCATTGGATAAATGACTGTTTTAACTCCCTGATTTCAGATACGGCCATGTACAACACAACTCTGGCTCCGCCCAAGCCCGGTACTCCCACCAGTAATCAACCAGGTCAGATTTCCCACTGATGTTGAGTCATATTTTGAGTCATATTTTGAGTAGTTTCTGTCAGGGACATGCAAATACATTTTGAGGGGAAGTGGCTCAAACCAAAAAAGGGCACTGAGGGAAGATCGCTCTGTCAAAATCATGTTTACCTGGTTTATTTGGGGGTAGTCAAGAGGGGCACCTCAGCTGATGAGGGCAGTGTGACGGTGGCTCTACACTGTAAAAAAATATTTTCATGATTTGTAATCACAACATTTTTTCTTTTGTCAAGTCAACTTAAATAATTTATGCAGTTCAAATAACATAATATTTGGAGTTTCTGGTGATGAAATCAATCTCCTTCATTGTATTAACTCAGTTTTTCCATTTCAATGAAGTTAATTTTAAGGCAACCAGGTTACTTAATATTTTTAAGTTTAACCAACAATATGTTTTTACAGTGTAGCCACCGGGCCTCCCTCCTGTGCATGTCCCTGAGATCTGTGCCATTTGGATGAACTTCATTCTTCTTTTGATTGATAATAATATAAGTTTAATTTATATAGCACCATTCCATAGATCAAGGATACTTTGCAGGTTATTTTTCTCTTTTCCTCTTTCGTAGAGGATGACCCTACCCACAAAGTAGATGACAGCAACACCCGGATCCTGATTGGCTGCTTGGTTGCCATCATCTTCATCTTAGTAGCCATTATTGTTATCATACTATGGAGACAAGTGTGGCAAAAGATGCTTGAAAAGGTGAGATGGAATTAAATCAATTTAATATTTAAACCATGTAAATTATTTTATAGATTTGTGACTGGCAAGATTGCATAGCTTTAAAATGTGATTAAATAGACTTCTATGACCTACTCTACCTTTTAAAAGTTTGGTGTCACACAAAATATTTATTTTTCAAATAAATGCTGTTTAAATGCCAATTTTATTTTTTCTATTCATCAAAAGAATCCAGAAAAAAAGAGCCACAGTTTTCACAAAAATCATCAGTGACTTTTAAAAAAAGAAAAGCACAAATCAGGATATTTCATTGATTTCTGAAGGATCGTGTGACACCAAATGGCTGCTTAAAATGTAGCTTTGTCATCACACTAATAAATTATATTTTAAAATATATTCAAATTGAAAAGAGATCTATATAGATATTAGTAGCCTATATTTTAATAATATTTCAATAAATGCAGCCTTGGTGAGCAAAAGAGAAAAATATTTCTGAGAAAAAACTTTTGAGCAGTGGTGTGATTGTCCAATTATGTCTAATTATGTGTATTATGTATTACTAATTATGTGATTTTAAATTATGTCTTTGTCTCAGAATATTCCCACATGAACTTCTTGCATAAAAAAAACTTCTATTCTGCACCAGACCTTAATGTAAAAAAACAAGGATGCTGATTATGACAAACTGTTATTGTAGTCTTACTGCATGGCCTCTGAAACAGAGTGATGCTATTTTCCAGTGTTTATATGAATGAAAAAAAGGCATGCGTAAGTGGATTGTGAATATGATTTCATAGATGCATCAAACTACTAATAAATATGTTAGACCTTTTTAGCATTCTTTACTAAACATCCTTCATTCCAGGTGTCTCGGAGGATGCTGGACGATGAACTAACTGCTAGTCTGTCAATACAGAGTGAGACCTTCACCTATAACAACAACAACAACAGCCCCTCCTCAGTGTCCAGCGAGCAGGAGTCCAACACCACCTATGAGCGCATCTTCCCCCTGGGACCCGACTACCAAGAGCCCTCCCGTCTGGTCCGCAAACTGCCAGAGTTTTCCCAAACATCTGAGGATACCGGTGAGTTCCAGAAGTGATATTTGGAAGGTGTAAGGGGGTTGTGGGGAGGAGGAAGGCATATATATATATATATATATATATATATATATGAAGAGTTCAGATGCAAAAGCCTCTAAGTGCCATTTGAAATTTTCTTCTCTAGAATGACCATTTTTATCAAGCTTGTATATTTAAGTTCAGTGATTTCACTTAGATGGCAATGATAATTACCTATTAATTGTTATTTAAGTGAATTTACTGAACTTAAATATACAAGTTTGACAAAAATCATCATTAAAGAAGAACGTTTCAAATGGCATTTAGAGGCTTTTGCATCTGAACTCTTCATATATATATATATATTTGTATTTTTCTGCAGCATCAACAAGTACAGCTTCCAAGTCTCCTCCAGTGAGTGTGCAAGAGGGTGTCCCACATTATGCTGAGGCAGACATAGTCAACCTGCAGGGTGTGACTGGGGGAAACACCTACGCTGTGCCCGCCCTCACCATGGACCTGCTGTCAGGGAAGGATGTCGCTGTGGAGGAATTTCCTCGGAAACTGCTTACCTTTAAAGAAAAGCTGGGAGAAGGGCAGTTTGGAGAGGTCAGTTCTGTATATTTTCTGTATACAGTGGTGTATTACTGTTTTAATGTTTTTAAATGTAATGAACTCCTGCGATGGCAAGGATTCCTTGATAAATAGAAAGTTAAAAAGAACAGTATTTATTTGAAATAGAAATATTCCGTAACATTAATGTATTTACTTACTTTTTTAATGTGTGCTTTCCAAATTAAAAGTAAAAAAATATATATTTTTTTAATTGCAAAATCTTTAAATGATATCTGAATATACTAAATGGTTGTTTTTGCTGTTGTGTTGTTAGGTGCATTTGTGTGAAGCTGAAGGCATGCAAGATTTCATGGATGAGGACTTCTCCTTCGATGTCATTGAAAACCAAACAGTGCTTGTAGCTGTTAAGATGCTCCGAGCAGATGCCAATAAAAACGCTAGGTTTGCATGCCCAAATGTCACAATCATTACTCTCATAAATTAAAGCTAAACTCTGGGGTGGTGATGGCGCAGTGATAAGACACATGCCTTTGGTGTGAGAGAGCCGGGTTCGAATCCACTGTGAGACACCAATGTGTCCCTGAGCAAGACACTTAACCCCTAGTTGCTCCAGAGGTGTGCGACCTCTGACATATATAGCAATTGTAAGTCGCTTTGGATAAAAGCGTCAGCTAAATGAATAAATGTAAACTCTGACACTACATCCTCCTAATGAACATCAAATGCATGCAAAAAAGAAATACTACACACAAAAATGACAATTCTGTCATTGTTTCACTTCCATATGATGTTTTTAATTTTATGACAGAAAATATTTATTGTTTTTGTACTACATATGAAAAAATAATTTTCATTTTTGGGTTAACTGGTCCTTGAATTTTCATTGATCCATCTTGTAACATCTAAAGTAAACACACCCCTGCCAGATTGCCATAACTCTTTTTCCCAATACCTTACAGGAATGATTTCTTGAAGGAGATAAAGATCATGTCACGATTGAAAGACCCCAACATCATCAGGCTGCTGGCAGTGTGTATGAGCTCTGACCCTCTGTGTATGATCACCGAATACATGGAGAACGGAGACCTTAATCAGTTCCTGTCTCGCCATGAGCCTGAAGGCATGATCGCTCTCCTCAGCAATGCTCCAACAGTCAGGTTGATACCAAATATTTTTAAACATTTACAGTTAAGTATAGAAATGGCAATTGGAAGTGCAATTACGGTGGTGGACTGGGAGGGACGTTAAAATCGCAATGAAAAATGAACACATTACAAAGGACGTGTACGGAATTGTAGAAATAGAGTCGACAAGCGAGTTTTCATTGCTAAATTTAATTTTAAGGAGTGATCTTAACCAAGTTATGACTCATATTCTATGTTTTTACTTTCTCAGCTACAGTAACCTGCACCACATGACCACACAGATCGCTTCAGGCATGAAGTATCTATCTTCACTAAACTTTGTCCATCGGGACTTGGCCACCCGCAACTGCCTTGTAGGGAAAAACTACACCATCAAGATTGCAGACTTCGGAATGAGTAGGAACCTGTATAGTGGAGACTACTACCGTATCCAGGGAAGAGCGGTGCTGCCCATCCGCTGGATGTCCTGGGAGAGCATTCTTCTGGTCAGACACACACACACATAAACTTGACAAAGGAAATAAGTGTTATATTTTCTGGCTGAAAATGAATTTATTCAGACTTATTTTTCATACATGCTGTAGGTTAAAACAGATTCTATATCTATAAAAGTCTGACACGGGAGGATTTTTGTCCTTTACAGGGGAAATTCACCACATCCAGTGATGTGTGGGCTTTTGGCGTGACTCTTTGGGAGATGCTTACCTTCTGCAAAGAGCAGCCCTACTCACAGCTTTCAGATGAGCAGGTCATTGAAAATACAGGGGAGTTCTTTCGGGATCAGAGGAGACAGGTAAAAGGATGCTTTAAGCCTAGTTCACACTACATGATTTGAAAATGTTGGGCTGAACTGTGCAGTTCACATTACATGACTTGCTCTCAGTGAAATCATGAGTGTTCAAGTTGTTTAGCTGTTCACACCACACAACACAACGTGATTGATCCACAACAGGAGGTAACTCACTACACGAGTTAACAACGCACTGCATAGAGATACAACCACGATCGGATGATAAGAGCATATCATTTGTGACTCAATGAGAGCTGTTTCAGTACTATAGTACGGTCGAAATCCTGAAAATAATCAAACAAATAACGAGTTGACAACAACACGATTCTATCTGGTCTAGAAACCATGTTTTGTAACGAAAAACCACGCAATAAAACGAACCAGAAATGACGCGAAACTACAGAGAAGAACATAACACGCGAATATGGACGTCAGACAGAAACTAGTGCTGCACACTGTTTGCTCGACGATCTGCTCTGAGAAAAAAAATGCAAAAAAGAAAAAGTAAGATTTACCTGGTGTCCTCAACCCATGCGTTGCTATGATTGGCTGTACTCATGACATCACTGAGATTGAGTCGCGCGACTGCTCGAGATATCTAGCAGGCTAGATATTTTTCTGAGCTCGGTGACCTGTCTGCGAGCTGTCTGCGAGCTGTCTTTGATGCGTTGTTGGCTCTTTCACACTAACGGATTGGCGAGCGTTAATCGTCCGCTAATCGCCCGCGATTTGCACGCGATAACACCCTGACTTGTCGGCGACTCAACGATTTGCAAATCGGGCTTAAATCGGGCTTAAAATCACGTAGTGTGAACTAGGCTTAAAGTGATAGTTCACCCAAAAATGAAAATTCTGTCATTTACTCATCTTCATGTCTTCCAAATAGGCCTGCATGGTGTTTTTTTTTTGTTTGTTTGTTTGTTTGTTTGTTTTTTACATTTTGTAAAAATAATATTGAAACTGTTGTAAAGTACATAAAGAACATATACTGTTGTAAAGTACATAAAGATAGTCAAAAGTTTTTGTGTTTAATCAGAATCTATTACATTATATGACAGTCAGCGTTGGTGGTCAGTCAGCATTGGGCAAAGGGAAAACAAGAAAGTACAAACATAAACCTAAAAATGACTGTTTATTATATTATATTATACAAATAGTGACATGAACAAAAAAAGAATGAAACCGTTAATTTCAATTATATGTACGACAATTAATCATTACAACAAAATTCATGATCGTGACCAGTGTTGGGTAAGTTATTCTAAAAAAGTAATTAATTACTAGTTACTAATTACCTCTTCAACGGTGTAATTAGATTACTGTACTAATTACTCTCTCTCTAAAAAGTATTTAATTACTTTTAATTACTAAATACTTTCAAAATACAAGGATAGACATGAATCTGTTTTAATTCTTTCAAATAAATACTATAAAATTGCATTATCCTTAAACTGACCAAGGTGGAGAAGGTTACATTATAAAAACATAGTTTTTAACATCAGACAATACATTTTGATGTTAAACCCACTATTGTTTTATGTCTGATCTCATGACATTTCACACTTTTTTCCACACATATTTTACAATAATTCATACGAATTTGTACGATGTAGTACAGTATTTTCTAATATTATAATAGTAATAGTCTAATAATGTAATAGTATTTTCTTATCCTCAGATATACCTGCCCCAGCCGCCAATGTGTCCGGACCCCGTCTACAAGCTCATGTTGAGTTGCTGGCACAGGAACATGAAAGAACGTCCATCTTTCCAGGAGATTCATCACACACTACTGGAATGCAAGCCGTAGTGTCCACTTACGTGCCAACATTGACACTCCCAGAGACATTTCAGTTCGCCCACAGGACTCCAGTCAACCACACACATCAACACGCACTTATACATTCCCATAGGAAGTTTGATCAGAATCTATATTTTTTTCTATAGCTATTTTCACTGTGAGTGTGCAAAGGCAATCTGATATAAGTACAGTATGTATGTATATATATATATATATATATATATATATACAGTGCATGTATATATACGTATATATATATATATATGTGTGTGTGTGTGTATAGTATGATTGAACTATACGCCCCCTAACTAAGTGCCTGCGGTCGGCATACAATACCTGGGCAGCACTAGGCTAAATAAAATGTAGCAATGAATTTATGCACCTTTAACACAGAAGAATTGGATTTTACACACTGTGTAACTTTATACTAACTGAAATATCTATAAAATATCTTTTTCTTAATAGAAAGAGGCATTTAAAATGGTATTGGCTACTAATGGGCCTTTTATTATTTCCAATTTAATGTTGTTTTCAGTATTTTGAGGCCGAAGACAGCTTGAATGTAAATAAGAATCATTAATTGACATTCAGATTCACCTTTTGTTTTTATCTTGATGTCACTTGACGTTTGTGTACATGTTCATCATCTCATTTATTGAAAATGCTCAAGTATTTTTTTTTTCTTCTCTGTAGTAAACTGCAAAGACCACTTTCAACCAAGTGGAGTAACAGAAAGTTTGTTTGGTTGCCACAAAATTTAAAATTCAAAATCAGAAAAGATTCAATTAAAATTGTAAATTTAAAATGTATAGTTATCCGCAACTACCTATATATGTGTTTATATTTAAGTGTACTGCTTTACATAAGTGTTGTGCTTATTATGGTGAAAATTGTGATTATTTAAGCCCATTTCATTATTTTTCTTTGCTCAAAACAACATTTGTATCAAGAAGCAGAAATGTCAGCATAATGAGCTATACATAGCCATAATCCTTTTACAGAAATCTGTTATAATATTTGCATGAAGTTGGATGAAATCCAATATAGTACAATGACTTAATTGTACATTTTTTTCATTATATTTGTCCTGTGTGTTCATCTATTCTCAAAGTAGGCCCGAATGGGGCTGTATCACCAGTTTTGTTGATCAAAGATGAAAATAAGCTTATTTTGAAGCTGTTTGTCTTTCATGCTGTTTGTCTTGTTTGCCTTGGTGCTGAATTGCTAAACTGTTGGATAAATACTGGATTTGTATTGAACAGATGCACTATGATGGCTACAGTAAGTTGTGATGTGTTTTCGCATGTGAAAAATGCTGTTGTGAACACTCAGAAATCTGTTTTGTAATTAACTTGTATACTTGTAAATCATTTTTGGTCATTGTATATGACTATAATATTGAAAATGTGTGCCCCTTTGAGGGTCAGTTGATATATATGCCATTCTATACGTTTTGGTTGTGGATTTGAAAGTCTCTGTCTACATGTATAGATTCATTTTAACATTCTTGACATGACTGATGAAGTTGCATTATAGATATGCTTTAATTCTAATTCTGCACTGTTTTATCAGCTGGTTTTCTCAGCAAGTCTATTAAAGTTTCTTCTTTCATGCTATAAACATAAAACAGTAGGCTATATAGTCATTTTTGAGACTGAGTTTGTTTACAAAAACCTGGAAGTATTCAACATTCCACTTTATAAAACACAGCTTTGTGAGGAGAGTAAAAACTTTTTCATATTCTACATTGACAATATCTTATCACAATGAAGGGGAAACTGGATTATTTTTTTATCAATATGAAAAATATACAGCATTTTCTTTCTTTAATCCTTTAATCATTTGATATCCCTATGCTGTATTCTTTTAATAGCAGTCTTTTTTTCCCCACTAATAATCTTTTGTACATGTAGGCCTGTGTTATAAAATTGTACATACGATAATAAATTGATGAATCTCTAAACATGTTGTCTAGGTATTTTATAATTAAGCAGATTTCATACTTTGACAGTAATAAAATGTGTATTTGTTTGTGAATTTGACGTTTATGTGCAGCTTATTCATTTTTGCTTTTTAAACGTTCATATTTTTCCCGAAAAAAAAAATAATTTTTAGAAGACTTTTTAATAAGAATGTTCTGCTATCACATTACTTAGGTTTCCGACGATTGGTTAGGCTGGTCTGACAGTAGCTAAGTCTTGATTGGGCAGAGTAGATGTCACGTCACAAAAAGGAAACAGTTGATTGGCCGATAGCAGTGTGACCTCCAATCACACCATGGCGGCAGTGCAGACTCCATCCGTACACACACACCGGCTAAAAAACACATTAGAAACTGTTGCGAAGGGAAAGTACAATATAACAGGTAGCATATCATATATTGTATGAATGTAAAGATAGGATGAAGAAAGTAGTGTTGGTAACCGGTGCGAACAGGTAACGAAACTGTGTGTATTTAATTGTTTACATTAGTTTCACATCACTGTTATAACTTTAGCGTTAATAGTTAGACATCAGTTATAGTGATGGGAACTTTTGATTCTTTTTCAATTATCTTTCTGTTTTAAATAACCAAAAGACATATTTGAAAGAAATACATTAGAATTAATTGTATTGTTCTGAATGTGTTCTCATATATAGCCAATAGTTGACATGATTGCACAATGCATCTCTTTACTCTGTAAGTTAATGTTCACTGCATAACCCTGTTTGCTGTCATGTGTTCAGTGGTATTGGCCTTGCCCTGTGTGAGCGTCTACTAAGCCAGGATGCTCAGCTGCAGCTCTGCTTGGCCTGCAGGAACATGCAAAGAGCTGAAGCTGCCCGTCAGGCTCTTCTAGTGTCTCACCCTCAAGCTCAAGTTTCTCTGCTGCACTTAGATGTGGGTGACATGAGCTCAGTGCTCAGGGCTGCTGATGAGTTCAAGCAAAAGTAAGACATCCCAGTCCCGGTTTACCAAAATACACTATCATTTTGATGGTGCTGTTATGGTATAGCTATTGAATTCTTGGTAACACTTTACAATAAGGTTCATAAGTTAACTACATTAATTAGCATGAACTAATAATGATCACCACTTATACATCATTTATTAATCTTTGTTAATGTTAATTTCAACATTTAATAGTACTTTACCAAAATCTTGTTAACATTAGTTTATGCAGTGTGAACTAGCATGAATAAACAATAAACAACTGTATTGTTTTATTACCTAACCTTAACAAAGATTTTATAGATTTTTTTTGAGGAACAGGCTGAAATTTTATCACACCCCAAAAAATTCTGCCCTCTTAAATCTCATTTGCGCATATTCAAATTTAATCCACCACAGTTGGAAAACATTAACCTAAGCTTATTATGTTATGAAAACGTTATTTCTGAATGTTCAAAATGTCCAATGTTTTAAAGACAGCGTAGGTGATTTGTTACAGAATTTTTTTTTGTTTTGCTGGTTGAAAGTCTCTTCACATCCCTGATAGCAATAACGCCATAACTACTGTAATTTGGAAGATATGGAAGCCTGTGACATTATTTATCAAATTTACTCAAATTTATGTGACAACGTTATTAACCACTAAATGAATCTGCAGCAGTCAGGTGGTACAGGTCAGAGCTCTTTAAGTTTTTTATGTTATATTGTAATGTTATGTGCTTTGAGACATGATGTACTTTAACACTGTCTTTCGTGATGGTTTTGTTTGCTCCTTGCTGTACACGTGCGATTTTAAGGAGGTGTGGCTTTGTAGAGCACTCTTAAAGGGTTAGTTCACCCAAAAATGAAAAGTATGTCATTAATGACCCTCATGTCGTTCCAAGCCCATAAGACCTCCGTTCATTTTCGGAACACAGTTTAAGATATCTTAGATTTAGTCCGAGAGTTTTCTGTCCCTCAATTGAAAATGTATGTACGATATACTGTCCTTGTCCAGAAAGGAAATAAAGACATCATCAAAGTAGTCCATCTGACCCCAGTAGGTTAGTTCGAATTTTTTAATAATAACAAAAACTACGACTTTATTCAGCATTGTCTTCCGGTTCTGTTGTCAATCCGCGTTCAGTGACGCTGATGATGTAAGACGCTGCTGAAAAGTTTGCGTACTTTTTTAACCCCTTGGAGCCATTGCAAGAATTCATACAAAGTTAATCAGATTAGTCCATCAATACTTTTGTACTTGGTATTATATGACCAGTGAAGCACATTTGGAGCCCCCAATTTCATAAATGTAGATTAAAATGTTATTTAATATTTTATACTTTGTTTTAACAGGTACAAAAGATTGGACTATCTGTATCTCAATGCTGGAATCATGCCTAATCCCAGGGTAGATCTCAAAGCCTTTTATAAAGGCTTGTTTTCTAGGTACAGTATTTTTTTTTTTCTATTTACACTACCTTTTAAATGTTTGGGCTCAGTAAGATTCTTTTGAGGGTTTTTTTTATAGAAATAACAAGGATGCATTCAATTGATCAAAAGTAAAGACTTAAAATGTTACTATTTCAAATAAATGCTGTTCTTTTGAATTCTTTCTGCTTTATGTTCTTTATGCATGTATTTCTCGATTCACAAACAAATAGCTTGTAATGTAATGCATCTTTTAGCCAATGATTCAATAATATACATTTTAAAACATTGATTGTTACGTACTTAGTACTGTGTTGTATACTACTTTTAAAGTTAGTATGCAGGTTATAGTATATACTATTGATAGACAGTGTGCTGTTATATTATAGTATATTATGTTGACTATAGCAGAAGTCTTTGATTATATTTCATTTTATCTACCCATCAGAAATGTGGTTCACATGTTTGCCACGGCAGAAGGTATTCTGACCCAGGAAGATAAGGTCACACCCATTGGTTTGCAGGAGGTGTTTGCCACTAATCTTTTTGGTCATTTCCTTCTGGTAAGTTGATGGATAAGAACTAGCGAGTGTGTTTCAATGACCACACATAAAAATAAATTCAACATAATAAAAAACCGAGACACAACTAGTGTTCTTTCAGGACTATTTCAAAAAGATCACCTAGAACAATATTTGGTCCATGGATGCCACAGCATTCATTTCACTGTTGTCAACACAACCTGTTCCCTGGCAGCTGCCCGATCAATAATTCATCCGAACGTCTCTAATGCTGAAGTTATTTTGAGTCCTCAAATTGCAGCCCTGTGCTTCCTTGTGAAGTGTTGCTGATGTTAATTGAAGAGCTGAGGCATCAGGGCAGCAGAGTTGACTCCTCATGCTTCTCTATACAGTGGAGTTATTGTGACTCAAGTGGCTCAGACATTAAAGTTGCAGTAGATATGACACTTCGTGTCCTCGAAGGCTAGACAAGACATATCGATTTTCTGCTGAGACGGCACTGAGTCAGGGGGATCAATTGAGGCTTGTGTTTCTAGTCAAGTTGCCCTCTGCTTCTCTCTTACTCACACACTTCTATTCTTGTTTTGGTTATTTAAAAAATATATATTAGAATAAAAAATACACATAACAAAATAACTAAAATATACAGTACCATTCAAAAGTTTGGGTCTGTAAGATTTTTGAAATACTTTTATGTAGAAAGGATGCATTAAATTCATCAAAAGGGAAAGTAGATTTATAATTTTTTTTAAAGATTTCGATTTCAAGTAAATTGAACTTTCTATTGAACATTTATAATTTTTTATTCATAACCATGTTTTGTCAGCCATTTTGTTCTCAGGGTGTTGTACCTCACTGTGTTGTTTTAGACAAAGTGGCGTAATTATTATTTTTTCGTCAACTTTTGGCTCGCCTAATGGTGATAGTTTGGGACAGCATTACCAGTATGGCCTCACAATGGAAGACAAAAACAATCAGTGTTTTTGTAATTCTGTTAAGTATGCAGAAATTAAGCAGTACATTCCCTGATCCAACTGTATTTTTTTCTCCTGTGACAGGTGAGGGAACTGGAGCCCTTATTGTGTCAGACGGACCACAATTCTCTAATGATCTGGACATCTTCCAGTAATGCCCAGCGATCGGCCTTTAGTCTAGATGACATTCAGCATCAGAAAGGCCATGAGCCCTACAGCTCCTCGAAATATGCGTCTGATCTACTTAGCTTTGCCCTAAACCGCCACTACAACAGCCGGGTAAGTTCCCAGCACAACTTCAAAACCACACTCTAAAACTTCCAAACATTTGCATGACATTATATACAATATCATAATATACCAGAATAATTGATTATTATTATATTATTTGTGAATTATTAATTAATACTACTGATCCGTTCGCAGGGTTTGTACTCATCTGTGATCTGTCCTGGTCTGGTCATGACTAACCTCACCTATGGCATTCTACCATCATTCTTCTGGACCTTCATCATGCCAATAATGTGGCTTGTAGGTCTCCAATTTACTTTACTTCTTGTTTATCAACACGATATTTGGATTGTCACACACAAATTTAACAATGTTATAATGTCCGAATGTCCTGTCTCATCAGATAAGAATATTCACCAACACCTTTACCCTCTCACCTTACAATGGAGCGGAGGCTTTGGTATGTACTAGCATGACCCCAAATGGTTCTGGCATCATCAAGTTTAACCTTGGATAATTATTACATTTCACTCACTGGCCACTTTATTAGCTACACCTGTACAACTGCTTGTTAATGCAAACATCTAATCAGCCAATCACATGGCAGCAACACAATGCATTTAGACATATAACCATGGTCAAGATGACTTGCTGAAGTTCAAACTGAGCATCAGAAAGGCGAAGAAAGGTGATTTAAGTGACTGAATGTGGCATGTTGGTTGGTGCCATGACGGGCTGGGTATTTCAGAAACTGCTGATCTACTGGGATTAATTTAATGCACATCCATCTCTAGGGTTTACAGAGATTGGTCCGAAAAATAGAAAACATCCAGTGAGAAAATGCCTTGTTGTTGTCAGAGGAGAATGGCCAGACTAGTTTCAGCTGATAGAAAAAGGCAACAGTTACTCATAACCACTCGTTACAACGAGGTTTGCAGAAGAGCATCTCTGAACTCACCACACGTCAAACCTTGAAGCGGATGGGCTACAGCAGAAGACCACAACCGGTGCTACTCCTGTCAGTTAATAACAGGAAACTGAGGCCACAATTCATACAGGCTCACCCCAGTAGAAGATTGCGAAAACGTTGCCTATTCAGATGAATCTCGATTATTCTACAGCAACATTTAGATGCTTGGGTCAGGATTTGGCGTAAAAAGCCATGCTTTGTATCAATGGTTCAGGCTGGCGGTGGTGTAATGGTGTTTAAGGGTAAGTTCACCCAAAAATGAAAATTCTGTCAGTATTTACTCACCCTCATGTTGTTCCAACCCCGTAAGACTTTCGTTCATCTTCGGAAAACAAATTAAGATATTTAAGATATTAAGATCGCTCCTGCATACAGTCCATAGGCTTCTTGAGGGAATGACTCTTTCTGGCATCGAAAAGTCATTAAAGACATCGTTAATTAGTCCAAGTGACTACAGTGGCTCAATTTTAACTTTATCAAACGACGAGAATACATTTTGTGCGCAAAAACAAACAAAAATAACGACTTTATTTCAACTATTCACTTCCTTCTCCATGGGCCTGTAGTCAGTTAACGTAGTGTGATAGCGTAGAGCTACGTCACACGTAGGCTCACTATTGGCCGACGCTGGTCATGTGTGTGATGCGTGTGACGTACAATAACAGAAGCTTACACTATTAAACTAGTAATCTGACTCGCGCAGAGGGAGAAATAAACGAATAGTTGAAATAAAGTCGTTATTTTTGTTGTTTTTTTGCGCACAAAAGTGTTCTCGTCGTTTGATAAACTTAAGATTGAGCCCTGTAGTCACTTGGACTATTTTAACGATGTCTTTTTCGAGGACAGCAAGTCCTATGGACGCCAAGTCCTCAAGAAGCCTATGGACAAGTATGCAGGAGCGATCTAAATATCTTAAATATCTTAATTTGCGTTCCGAAGATGAACGAAGGTCTTACGGGGTTGGAACAACATGAGGGTGAGTAAATACTGACAGAATTTTCATTTTTGGGTGAACTAACCCTTTAAGGATATTTTCTTGCTACACTTTGGACCTCTTAGTACCAAATGAGCATTGTTTAAGTACCACAGCCTACCTGAGTATTGTTGCTGACCATGTCCTTCCCTTTATTATTTACCACATCTACTAATGGCTACTTTCATCAGGATACCGCTCCATGTCACAATGCTCAAATAATTTCAAACTGTTTCTTGAACAAGACAGTTCACTTTACTCAAATGGACTCAACAGTCACCAAATCTTAATCCAATAGAAGACTTGTGGGTGGTGGAAAGGGAGATTTGCATCTTGGATGTACAGCCGACAAATCTGCTTCAACTACGTGATGCTATCCTATCAATATGGACTAAAATTTTTGAAGAATATTTCCAGCACCTACGTAGCTGAATCTGTGGTATGAAGAATTAAGGCAGTTCGGAAAGCAAACAGGGGGTCCAACCCAGTACTAGCAAGGTATACCAAATAAAGTGGCCGGTGCGCTGCATCTCTTTATTGAAATTAATACATTTTCTGAAATCTTTGACTGGGAAAAAAAAAATTGTTGCATAGTACATGGAATGGAAAAAGAAATAAGTGAAACCACTTTGACTAATAGTTTTTGAAGCTTAGTGTTGCAAGTCAGTTGGAGGAATGACTTGGCCTCATAGATTTCTCCTGGTCTCAGTTTTCATCTATTGTTTTTTATTACACAGTTTTGGCTGTTCATGCAGAAACCTGAGTCACTGGACCCAATGGCCAAATACCACAGTTTGACCTCTGGGCTTGGAAACAATTACACCCAACCACGCAAGGTCAGACCTGACAAGCGGGTTCCCTCACTCTTCTATTTTTATGTCCATTTTACTCTGAGAATTGTAATTTTTTTAAAATGTTGTTTTATATAGGAAATTATAGTCTTTAGGGGTTATATTTTTAGTGATTTGGTTGGTTCTGCTAAGAAATAGTTGGACTTTTATGTATCTCAGCTGTTCATCCTGTTCATATCAATCATTACTCATACCTACATAATTTGACAGTTATGTTTGTTTTTTAGATGGACATTGATGAAACTATTTCAGAGGCCCTGTATGTGAAGTTATTGGAACTTGAGGATAAAGTGCGTAAGAAACTGAGAGACGAGGATCTAGATATCAAAGCAAAAATCTAATTGTGAAATATGTATCATGCATTTCTATCCCTACAAAGAAATCTTCCTTAATATTTGTTTTTATGAATATCAAAAGACTTTATGAAATGATTGTGGTAGTCCAGCATTGTTATGAACTATCATGTTTTTTTTTACTTTTATTTACAAACAAGTACTTACATTGGCAAATTTTATCCAAAGTGACATTCAAGGTACATATTTTATCAGTTATTGGTTTCCTTGGAAGTCGAACCCATGAACTTGGGGTTGCTAGCACTATGCTCTACTTTTTGAGCTACTTATTACTAATTATTAATTGCTAATTATTGTAATATTTACATTAGTTTTGTTGCAGTGGATTCCAAGGTGAATGTTTTTTTTTTACCATTGTAAGTACTGTGAACAGTTAGCAGTCTGTGACTCTGACAGAAATGGGATCACACATCTGACATGTAATTTTATCTATTCCATTTTTATCTTGTCACCTAAAGGGTCTTCTTCCAAAATTATTTGATTTAATAAGAGTATATAATATATAAAAGGCTAGTCTCTGTCATCTCTTTCCAGCGAATAATTGTGTACCGGTGTGTGGAACTGTGTACATTTTTTATGATTAATAAATTGCTTGTCAAAGTATTAACTGGTTAATGTGTCCGATATACTGATATGTGCAACTGAGACTTGTACAACTTTTTTTTCTGTGTTCACACTTAAAGTATAAAGCAAATACAACGAAGTAATAGTTGAAGTGCAGTTGTAACAACTTATTCAACTACACACAGCATTAAATAAACATGCATATCAGAAACGAATGATTGTAATTCAAATGAGATTTATTGGCATGACAAATTGTACAGTATTTTAGTATTGCCAAAGCATTTATATGAGCATGAAAAATAAAAATTAACAAAGTAGAACAAATTCTGTATTGAACAAGTGTGGAAAACAGGAGAAAAAAAATACAGTGTGTACTTTCAGAGTGTGTAAATTCTCTATTTCTCAGGATGAGTTAGCAATGTGGGGTTGCAGGTATTGATGGGTTGCCATGGCGACGAAGATCAGAGAAGCACTTCCCTGTGTTAATAAATAAACGATCATCCTATAACCAACTTAGCTTTCTGTGTTTGCCAATTAATTTGTTTAGAGATTTTTGATCACAACGGTTATTAATATGACAGTAGTGGCTCGTCAATCTTACCTCTGTGTTGTAGCTGGAGTTCTCTGGTTACAGTACGCTTGCAATGTTCAGGTAGGCTACATTCAGGCATGATGAGACTGGAGCAAATTTGGTGCTGTTTTCTATAAACTTCAAAATATGAATCCACAATAGCCTATAGCCCGAAGCGATGTACCTCGAGTGATCCAGACATTCGGAGCTGGTCAAATGTGGTGTGTTGTATGTGTCTCCACAACCTCAGGATCTGCAAATATTTGTTGCAGAGGGACTTGTGAAAAACTCCACGTGTCGCACTCGGTTTCTTCAGCGAAGCTACTGAGTTTAGGGTTGCAGAATGCCCAGACCATGCCACAAAAGTATACAAAAAACGCTGACATCACCAAAAACATGAGCGCATAAGACTCAATAATCGCCTCCGTCACCACATTCGGCATTCTTCTTATGCACGGAAGAATGGTTTCTTCAAATACAGTTATGGTAAAAAACTTAGAGGAAATTTAGCTGAATGTAATGTATATGAATCACAGTCGCCTTCAGATGGGTTGTCCCATCGGTGACTGATTTCACCATGTACCACATGTTCCTGGATCAACATCGTTGTTGATCCTGGATCAACTTTCCAATCAACCAATCAGGTTTGAGGGACAAGTTTACAGTTTTATGTCAAGTTTAGGCTTAAAACCAGTGTGAAGTAGGCTACTTACACATCAGTGTAATTCACCTTTTATTAGGCTACTTTATGACTTTAGGGAGAAGTTATGGGAGGTTAGGTTTAGGGGTAGCCTAGGGATTGGTCAAGGACTACATTTTTATATTAATTTAACTGGGACCAGAAGAAAGTCATATTTCCATTTAACTCCTTTGGACGTTATGTGGCTGTGTTTTGTCCTGTAGGGCCAATTACAATAATAAAAAAGGATTTTAAAAACACACCTTTCAAAGCAGTATTTAATTTATCCACAAACAATGCCTAACCTTTGACATACATCACTGCCAATTTGCCAAACCAGAAGAGATGGCCATTTACCCCTGTTTCACAGACAAAGTCCCACACTGAAATGCATGTTTGAGCTGTTTTAAAGCAGCTTGCACTGGCGTATCTTAAAATATGTCAGTGCCATTGTTTTGTCTCAAGGTGCACATCTGTAATGTGTCAAGCCCTGAGTCTCAAATAATAAAAAACTATAGCTTAGCACTACTGTACATAAAATTTAGTATACATGATGAAAGCGCAGAAGAAGATGTGACCTTTCATAAAAGTTAACAAATATATCACTGACCTCTTCAAACTACTTTATTCAGCCATTATTGTGGGGCTATAAATAAATTGCCAAGAGCATTCAAGCTTTCCAAATAATAATTAACTTGTGACATGTCACATTTTTGTTACAAAGACAGCTGAATGGTTGCTTTTATGGGGTTACTCCATTAGTCCACAACTATTTTGACCTGTTTAGAAGACTTGTAATCCAGTCATGGGGCCATGACCTGCCTCAGTGTTCCTCACTGGCCCTTACTGTCCCAACGTTTTGACAGTAAGAAATAAAATGTATTTTGTAATAAAATACTCAATATAAAAAATACATAAAATGACAGATGTTTGAAAAAACATTTATTGTGTTAAATGTACTTGTGAAACTGCCATTTAAAAATGTTGAAATTAGTAATCATATCTGCATTATTTTTTTCTGGGGTGACTTATGAGACTAGATGTCCCATACTGCTGTGCGGTGAGAGTCCCGGATGTCTTTCACGCCGGAAGAGAAGCATCAGTCTTTTCCAGCCATCTTGTGGCATCTAGCAGCGAAGCGCTCGCACAAGCCCCGTAGAATCGGAGGAGAATCCTGCTGAAAGGGGGCCATCATGCCCGGACAATTGCAAGAAGGCTTCGGCTGTGTCGTAACCAATCGGTTCGCCCAGCTATTTGATGATGAAGATGATCCGTTCGAGGCGTTAAAGCAGGCAGAAAAGAAGAAGAAGGACGCGACCGCTCCTGGTGCCGCCAAGACCGCCTCGCAGGCTGCAAAGCAGCTCAAAAAGGAGACACAGAAAGACAGGAAAGTCCCGCTTCTCGACAAGAAAGAAGAGACACAAGCTCCCGTTCCTCTCAAGAAAGATGGTAAATATAGCATGTATTGAAGTCGTTATTTGGTCACTCTTTACTCAAGTGAGCAGTCTGCAAAAGGCGCTACTAAGCCCATGAGGTCGCGCACAACTCTATTGTTTATGAAACTGCCCGACGCCTCAAAAACTTCAAGCTCTTCCAGCAAAATAGATTTTAAGCTCCATACATTGTCTATAAGTGACGCATGTAGTAGAACCTGTTGCTACTTAACGTAATTCTTTTTTAGATCATCCATGAAGTGCAGGCCTAAATGATAACCATCAGTATGTTAATGTCGGCCACATTTGTGCTTTTTACTCAACAGATTAGTATAACTCTCCCATTCATTAGTAAAAAAAAAAAAAATGTGTATTGACAGTCTCCGAATGCACAGTCCGTCCGTTATCACGTGGCTTTTAATCAGCGCTCGAGCGTTGCAGCTCCAACCTCGTGTTTGAGGCAACATAGTCCGTCCTCTCCTACATGACACTCCCCATTGAAAACCCTCCTATTTGTATTTGCCTAAAGCCGTTTTACCTTCATGACGTACGCGTCAGACTGGCCAGTTTTTTAAAGGTAGAGTTGTCAAAAAAAGATTTTCCGGGTGTCAGTGGCCATGTTTGAACTGGATGAGGAGGCAGCGGGCTCGTGAACAGGTGCGCGCGCGGGAGGGCGCGTGATCAGCTGTTGGGCTGAGCGCGAGCGTCTATTTCGGTAGGTGGAGGGTGGGACCAGTCACTCACAAGAGTCACAAAACATTATTTTATTTAAACCATTATTATAAAACAACTTCTAATTTATTCATATGCTAATGTAAAAGCACTATTGATAAACAAACTTCACCTATTCAATTAAATAAGACACAGATAAAGAAATACCTAAGACAGTTGTATTTACATTGTTTTTTGGTATTGACCATAAATGAAGTTGTATTTATCATTTACTCATACATCATGTTTTAAACCTTTTTTTTTCTTGAAATACAAAATAAAGTGGGTTTGAAACAACTTTGAGGATAAGTAAATGTTCAACTTTTGGGGGAACCATCCTGTACTGTGATGGAACCAACCATCACAGTAAAGTACATTTAAAAATGTGCCTTGCCTAAAATGATTCACATTAATGGAACACCCTTTTGTCTATTTTTTATTTATTTTTTTCCCCAGCATAAGACCATTTTATTCACCATTGTTTTCTTTGATAGTTGTTGGTGTTGGTGTTTGGTTGAATCTGTCATGTTTCTGGTTTGAAGGCATGAAAAAAATGGGCCGCCGACCGGATCAGCCGGGACAGCCAGGACCCCAGCAGCAGGGAGGTCAGGGGGAGGGTCGTCCACCAGCTGACAGGCGGCCTGACAGGAGGCCACCACGTGAACGACGCTTTGACAAACCCGCTGATGAAAAACCTGCTGAGGGTGGAGAATTCTCTGTGGAGAAGTGAGTCAATTGACCCTTTTTGTGATGTACATCTTTAATGAAGTTCTATATTGAAAACGTTTAATTTGCCAGCAAAAGTATACTTTGGTTTTTAATGCCTCTGTTCATGTTTTTTATCTTTGATAAAGGTGGCATGACATAAAAAAAAGTGTCATCGAACTTATTGTGAACAATTACATTTTAAATTATTTTTGACTATATATTATTTATATAAAACTTAATCTCATTGATCTAAGATTAATGATCTATGCAAGACTTCTCCAATCATTTAGTATGTATAAACTCTGCCCCTGCTAGCTCACATACATCTTCCTCCACTTTTCTGTGCACATCTCAACATATAATCAACAACCAATGCATGGAACAAAGTCCCCATCCTAGTTAGATGTACACTACAATATGAAAGAGCAGCTTTGTTGCTACTTCTCATCACGACTTGATTTACATTCTTTTCCCCTTCATAAAGATCCATTCATTGAGTAGGAGAATCACACCCAAAAAAGATTATTTTAGCAAACAAGACTGACATCTAACAGCTACATTATCTCTCCTCCTCAGGTCTGTCAGTGACAGGCCGTTCCGGGGCCGTGGAGGTGCCAGAGGAGGACGCGGAGGCCGGGGCAGAGGCGTCGGCAGGACTGACGGCTTTGACTCGCGCGGCAAACGAGAGTTTGACAGACACAGCGGCAGCGACCGATCGTAAGTTATTTGCATCCGCATGTTGGCTCCAATGTTAACGCCCACCGTGTGTGACATTTCAAAGCTAAGTGTTAATTTTTGTTTCAGCAGCCTGAAAGGAGAAGAAAAACGCGGAGGGGGTGGATCTCATAACTGGGGCACTGTTAAGGATGAGTTGAGGTCAGTGGAGCAACAGACGCTTTATCTGCCAAGATTGAAAACGCAGATGAATTTGATTCACAGACTGGTCAGTGAGGGTGTTTTGCTTCATTATATTAGATTTGTGAAATTAGATACATTTCTGTTTCCCTTTACAGTGAGCTTGACCAATCAAATGTCACTGAGGACACCCCTGAAGGAGAGGAACATCCACCTGCTGACTCGGAGAACAAGTGTGTAGAACACACAGAGAACATTTTAGCTCTGAATTTGCACCACATTGCTGAGTCATAGACCTTATTCAGAGCAACGCCATGACCGGTATGAAAGTGAGGCTGTGAGGGATAGACTTAACGTGTTTCCAATGACATCCGCTGAATAAAGTGGCTAGATTACTTATAATTTTCCACCGCTTACATTGTCGGGAGTTTTTTGTCAACTGACATTTCTTGGAAAGATATTTTTCCAGTGTTTCATGAGCAGGACAATCCGAAAACACATTAAATAACAGTACAGCCCATTGAAGAGATGCAAGTCTATCCCTCACAGCCTCGCTTTCATTCTCATTAAAAATCAAAGATGGCGCTGCTGTGAATAAGGCGTATTGCTTTCTATTTGCTGCCAGCAGTATTAGCATATGTTGTCGCCTGTAATTTAGAAAAAAAAGTGGTATGCAACATTAGCATGCCTCCGTTAGGTTGTCTTTTTATAGCATTTGTCCACTATTAAGATTTAATTGTTTTTCAAATGCGATTTACTGCGGCTCTACGTTTGCGTGCTTGTTTTCGGTCTTTATTTATTATCAATTTATCCTTATAATTCAATTAATTTAAAATATATCTAATGAATTATATATTTTTGATGTTTTTAGTTTGTATCTGAACAGCATGGCTGTGTAAATTTGTTTTAACCAATATTGTGTTAATGTATATATATTTTTTTACATTAATCATGGTTGTCAACTTTCCATCAGCAATTATTAAGAACAATGCAAATATTGAGATTAGTAGAACTCAATGTGTGGCTTTTGCACTTTTTAAAGTACATTTTTACACATAAATACCCATGGTTTTATTTAGTTATAATAAACAAATCGAATTGAATTTATCCGATTAATCGGAAAAGAATCGCCCATAATCGATTATCAAAATAATTGTTAGTTGCAGCCCTAGTATTGATTTGGGAAACATGGCTCTTTTAAAAGCATAATATGTTTACAGTCTTCAACAGTTACTAAAGGAACCAAGTACTACTTGTTTGATCAATTGAGATTCATGGACTAAATGGGTGCTGAATTTTTAGCTCAATTTTGATGTTTTCACAGGGAGAATGAGGCTGAGGAGGTTAAAGAAGAAGGCCCTAAGGAGATGACTCTGGATGAATATAAAGCCCTACAGGATAAAGAGAGAGCCAAAGTGGAATTCAACATTCGTAAAGCTAACGAGGGAACCGATTGGAAGAAAGGTTATGTTCTGCACAAGTCCAAGGCTGAGGATGTAAGTAAAACCACAGTGTTTGATCTTTTTATTCCATTGTTTTTAATGCGGACTGCGTTTTTGATACCAATCATTCTGACTTTGTATTTATTTATTTTACATTTAGGTTAGTTCTCTCCAAAATGCAAGTTCTGTCAGTAATTACTCACCCTCATGTTGTTCCAACCACGTACGATTTTGTTTCATCTTCAGAACACAAAGTAAGATATTTTTGATTAAATCTGAGAGCTCAATCACTCCTCCATAGGCCTCTTAAAGGGGTCATATATTGGTATATGCGCTTTTACAAGTTGATTGTACTGAAGTGTGTCTTGGCAGTGCCTGTACACAACCATCATATAATGATAAAAATCTATCCAGCGTTTTTTGTTTTCCCGTCTCAAATCGAGCTGTTCGCCCCTGCCACGATTGTTGATTGACACAGACTGATCTCATGAAATGCTGTATGTATGACACGCCAATTCGTGTATGTTTATGCAAAATTCATGATGCCAATTGATTGACAGCAGCGCTTCAACGCGTCCCCGCACTGAGCGAGTTTTCATCGTAGTCCGTCATTGTTAATACGCTGGAGCAGAATGGCGTCTAAGCGATTGTAGTGTTCTTTTCTTGGGGTTTAATAACGAACAGTCATTTTGATATTCCTAAATCCGAACTGCTTAAGATGCTGTGGCTGAGTTTTGGGAGATCATATTCCCTACGATCATCGACAGTCATGCTTACACGAATCACCATTTACATTTCTCACCAGACTGCTTTATATTAAAGGGTTAGTTCACCCAAAAATGAAAATTAAGTCATTAATTACTCACCCCCATGCTGTTCCAACCCCGTAAGACCTTCGTTCATCTTCAGAACACAAATAAAGATATTTTTGATTGAATCTGAGAGCTAGATCAGTCCTATATAGACTGCCTAAGGGACTGGCTCTTGACGGCCCATAAAATCATTAAAGAAAAGGTTTAAATATTCCATGTGCCTACAGCGGCTCAATTATAAGTTTATCAAGCGACGAGACTACTTTTTGTGCGAAAAAAACATAAATAGCGACTTTATTCGACTATTCCATTACTTCCTTATGGGCGCATGCGCGAGAACTGAGACGAGGAGGTTCTCCTTCGACTACTTCTTGTTACCGGCTGCTCACCGCTTAGGAGTTTTACCGCCACCTACCGTATAAAATGATGATCCATATATAAGGCGCTCCGGATTATAAGGAACACTGTCGTTTTTTGAGAAGATTAAAGGCTTTTAAGTGCACCTTATAGTGCGGAAAATACGCTAATTGAAAAGCGTATGTACAGCGCGCATCTTCCTCTGCTTGTAAACAAAGTTTTGCGCTTCCAGCTATATCAGCACATCATCTTATACGGTAGGGGGCGGTAAAACTCCTAAGCGGTGAGCAGCCGGTAACAAGAAGTAAACGAAGGAGAACGTCCTCGTCTCAGTTCTCGCGCATGCGCCCATAAGGAAGTAATGGAATAGTGGAATAAAGTCGTTATTTATGTTTTTTTCGCACAAAAAGTAGTCTCGTCGCTTGATAAACTTATAATTGAGCCGCTGTAGGCACATGGAATATTTAAACCTTTTCTTTAATGACTTTATGGGCCGTCAAGAGCCAGTCCCTTAGGCAGTCTATATAGGACTGATCTAGCTCTCAGATTCAATCAAAAATATCTTTATTTGTGTTCCGAAGATGAACGAAGGTCTTACGGGGTTGGTACAGCATGGGGGTGAGTAATTAATGACTTGATTTTCATTTTTGGGTGAACTAACCCTTTAATCTTTGCAAATCGTGAAAAAAAAATAAAAAATCCATGACCGTTAGTTATGTCAATCTGTCAATGAACTAACGTATACATCAGTAAACGCACAGCGTTTGTTTCTCACTACTCTACCCTGCCAGTACCTACAAAGATACATCAAAGTAACATTAACCAACCTTTCAGAAACGTCGTGTTCGAGCCTTAATTGTTGAACTTCTTTGTGGCCGTCATCTTGTTCCGGGTCCGGTTCAAATTAATATGGTTGCACAGATATGTCCTCAGACTCATTTCCTTCTCTTTTGGCCTCGAGATTTCACGTAGTGATACTGCACAAAGCTTCTAGGTTGTACGTCACACGCATCACACACATGACCAGCGTCAGCCAATAGTGAGCCTACGTGTGACGTGCAACACAGAAGCTTTGCTCAGTTCCACTGCGTGAAATCTCACGGCCCACAAAGAAGGAAATGAATAGTTGAATAAAGTCGTTATTTTGTTTTTTTTATGCACAAGAAGTCGCTTGCTAAACTTAAGATTGAGCCACTGTAGTCACTCGGACTATTATTTTAACGATGTCTTTTGGGCCGGCCAGTTTCGATCCCTATGGGAAGCCTATGGAGGAGTGAGTCAGCTCTCAGATTTAATCAAAATTATCTTAATTTGTGTTCCGAAGATGAACGAAAGTCTTACGGGGTTGGAACAACATGAGGGTGAGTAATTACTGACAGAATTTTCATTTGGGGTGAACTATCCCTTTAATTATGTGTTTAAGTAGCTTGCAAGTGTGGTTGAGAAACCTGATTGTTTTCCCTTCACTGTATAGCAGAGGTGGGACAAAGTCATTGTTACGCAAGTCACAAGTAAGTCTCAAGTCTTTGCCCTCGAGTCTCGAGTCAAGTCGAGTCAAAGATGAGGCAAGTCCCGAGTCGAGTCAAAAGTCAAAGCCAACAAGTCTCAAGTCGAGTCCAAAGTCCTACCATTTTAGTTTCGAGTCATTTCAAGTCCTCTTACCACAGAAAATGTATACAAATCATGTATGTCTGTAAGATTTGTATTTATTTATACGACATTAATCAAATACAGTAAAAAAAAAAAGCATATTGCACTAGAACAATATTGCAAAACTTCTGTAAAACTCTTTATTTTAGGTACACTAGCCTAAATGCATACAACGAATGGACAGGATTTTGATGCAAGATGCACATGGAAGCTTGATTTCAATCTTTGAATTAAATTGAAAAAGTAGCACAAATAAATACAAAAAAAAACTAAAGACACAAATAAAGAAACATTTTAGGGTAGTTTAAAGTATTAAGTATAAAGTAATCCAATGTAAAATAACACTGATAGTCTTTTTAGTCCAGACTGAATTAAATACATAGGCTATTCATTCTGATTGCTTACAATTAATGCTATATTATGTTGTTATGACAACAGAATTAATGGCAGACACTTATGGCTGCGTTCACTTTAAGAACTAGTTCGCGAATCCATTACTGTGTTTCATTATAACTTTGTCACACGCGTTTAATGCTAATTTAAGACATAACCGACTGTCTTTACGAGGTTACTCACCAAGACAGTTTTGACATAATTTTGCTTTTAACTGTTAAAGCGATATAATCCAGGGATAACACTTTTGTTTCTGGCGAGCTGTTTGTGAGGCGGATTTAGGCTTTATATGTGCGCGCAGTGAAAGACATCTCTGAGAGTGCGCGAGCTGGGGATGGTTTAACATTGCTTGAATGTTTAAACTGGTAATCCAATGATAAACGATAGTTACCGGTGCGATGCTTGCCCGATTTCAAGTGTGTACCTGCAGTAGCGCTTGCCAAGTGCAGAGAGAGAAGACGCAGCACCGCCGCGAGTCCTCAATATGGAAAAAAATAGATTCGTGGCCGTTGAGAATCAATTTTGAATCGACCACATTTTAAAAAACGATTAATCGAAATCGAAAAATATATTTTTTTGCCAGCCCTAATCAATTTATAAATAAATTTTGAGTTTTGATCGAAATTATTGCTAGGGATATATTAGTGTCACTGGATATTGGTAGGGACACGTCCCTAGCGTCCCTACTAAATTCTACGCCCCTGTGTATTGGAGAGACTGAGATATACATTTGTGTTTATCCGTCTAGCAGCAAGGTAGAAATTGTCCTTTAAAACGGACGTTGACATGATGTTGGCAAGGTTTTCCATCTGAGTGTGCTACACTCATCTACTTCATATAATCCGGGTTCAAAAATACCTATTTTTGTAAGCATGAACCAGCAAGAGAGACGTGCGTTTACTGTCTCGTTGATAGGCTAGAGTAAATATATGCAGCAGCTAGCTAGTACGGTACATCCTATAAGGTGCTTATCATTCATTCAAAACTTACCTTTCTTTGTGCAACTTCAGGTGTCGAACAAAGTTGGACGTTGTGGCAGCTCCGTCTGTAATCTTCGACCCGCATGTTTTGCAAATTGCAACTCGTTTTTTGTCGACTAGCTCGTAATTTTTATAGCCAAAAGAAACTACCTTCGGTATCATTTTGCCAACTGGCGCGTTGGTGCTTGTTGCGCTTCATAGGTTGTCTTGCTGTCGAATCAAAAAAACATGGGACTACAGTGATTGGATGTCGTGCAGGCAGCGCGCGTTGCCGCGTTCTCTCTGCATGCATACAGGTGACGGCGCGCATTTTTTTCACAGATGCAGATAAACGCGGGCGCGGCCGTGTGAAAAATTTTTTCCCCAGTTTTCATGGGAAGTAGCAAGTCTTCTCGAGTCAAAAGGCGCAAGTCCAAGTGAAGTCACGAGTCATTGATGTTAAAGTCCAAGTCGAGTTGCAAGTCTTTGTACATTTTGTCAAGTCGAGTCTGAAGTCATCAAATTCATGACTCGAGTCTGACTCGAGTCCAAGTCACATGACTCGAGTCCACACCTCTGCTGTATAGTGTTGTCTACTGGAGTTTAAAACTTCGATACGATACCTTGACAAATATTGATATGTGAGACCATTTTTTTAAATCATGGGAAAACTGTTTTTTTTTTTTCTTTCTATAGCTTGCACACAGCACAGGAGGGGGCTTTATTTGAAACTTTGACCTAAATTCACAAACAAGACAAGTTAACAGTCTATAAAATAATTAATAAACAAATTATAAAAGATAGTTCAAATAAAAAAACAAACAATACAATACATAGGAATATTAAATAATCATGGCTTTAAAGACTAACATTAGTATTTGGGTAAGAAATACTACAGAAATGCAATTGTAAATTCATTGTACAAATTAAATACAGGTTATTGCTTACCAATAGTTAGAAAAGTGAAATTTAAAGGTTAAAGTAATTTAACCTGTGGGTATGAGTAATATAGCCCGAGTTCAGGTGTATTATGAAGATATTTAATCACATTCATTGTCTTTTGTTGCTTTAGTCTTTTTTTTATTTTTTTTATCCTAATTTAGAAATGAGTTCTAATAGTTTGTTAGACTTTAACCTCAGTGTACATGTTCTTTTCCTTCCCGCAGGCCTCTGGTGATGATGCCGCTGAGGACCACACCTTCCGCAGGCCAGCTAATGACATTACATCCCAGCTGGAGATTAACTTTGGGGACCTGGGCCGCCCAGGGCGTGGTCGTGGTGGACCACGAGGTGGCAGAGGTGCCCGTGGGGCCCCTGCTGCCAGACCACCTCGTGAACGCAGGCCAGACAAGGTATAGTCTATGCATTTTGAGTCTCTGCAGCTACGCATGTACCACTTTGCAGGGGTTCACACATCTATCCAAAAAATAATGGTGAAATCACCTTAATTATAGAGTAATGTACATCTAATTTATGATTGCAGATTGGTCTTTAACACATTGGTCTTTAAATAGAATCGTTTAAAAAGTGTTGTTGTTTTGTTTACACAAAAGGTTTTTTCATTCATCAAGGTGACAGGAAAAATATTTACATTGTTAAAAAAATAATTTCAACGAAATGTTCCTGAGTAGTATATCATTATTTTCACAAAGGTACGTTTTTACTGTGATATTTAGCACATGGTTTCATGAGTACTAAATCAATAGATTAAAATGATTCCTAAAGGATCATGTGAGATCTCTGTACGTGACTTGATTTAAAGGACCAATCAGAACATAAACAGATGTTTATTAGGCTTGCAAAACTTTAAGAAGCTAGACTAATGGAAATCAAATGACTGGCTGTTACGTCTATGGCTGGTATTGCTAGATGACCTTGGAGGATTAACCATAACCTGAATTTGGACTAAAATGGCCTGTTTTTCCTGTATCTGCTTTTTTTTTTTAGGCTGGTGGAGTGTCTGTCCCTAACGTGGACGACCCAGAGGCTTTCCCAGCCCTGGCTTAAGCTGCCCAGATGCCACTCGGCTCACCCAGGAGGAAAACTCCTCCACGGGTCCTTGTCTACGAGGCTTGCATGCTAATGGATCCTTCAGCAGATGAAATGATGGAAGACTGTCATCCATGCCGTTCACCCCTGAGGACTGAATTTTACCTGTTTTAGAAAAAAAAGATGAAAAAATAAAAAAAACAACAAAAAAACAAAACAAAGGACGGACTTCTTGCTATTCTGAAGCAAATTATTGGTTGAGGTTTTGTATTTAGAAACAAGGTAGCAGGGAAGTTTTCATACAGTGTTTCTTTTGTTGTTGTTTTTTTTTCCAGCAATTATGCCTTGTTCATGGATACTTTTTGTACTGCTGCTTGAAAATGTATTTCCAAAAATAGGTGTGATGAACACACCAGTTTATCATAAGGTGTCCCGTAGCTTGCTTGCTTTTTACCCACAATTGCATCGAAACAGCCCTTTTCAGAGAGAAGATCTACCTAGTCTTAAAGGTTACTGCATTTCTATGGGAAATTAGAGTATTTTGGTTCTGGTCATTGTTATTAAATGCCTCTATTCCCTGAAAGCGGGCCTTAAAACCGAATCTGCTATCATTTTGATTAAATGTACAATTAATGATTCACCTTGCTGTCAAGATATAATTCAAACGATTCAGTTGCACTCGACACAAAAAGTGTCTTTTATCGAATGACCACTGTAAGTAAATAGTGTCTTTTGATACCATTGGTATCAAAAGATAGCAATGGGATAACTCAGGATCGTATCATACTCATTTTGAAAAGTTTTAGTATAAATACAAGCAAGTTTACACACTGCACTCCTGTTTACTGAAAAATGTGAGCCAGGTTATGGATAAGTCCTTTTAGAAATGACATTTTCTTTCTGCCCCATTGCTTTTACAACAGCTAAGTTATACTGCATAATTGATCTGAAAGAAACACCTTCCTGTTCAGTGTGGAACAACTGAGTGCTATGATAATGTGTGAATTCCTACCCTGTTATTAGACCTCTGTCAATAATTAAAAGATGGTCGATTCACACGGTGGTGTTGTGTGGCCTTTAAAGGGATAATTCACTTTGAAATTAATTTTTAATATGTTTTAGCTTACCTCAAGGGATTCATGATGTAGATGTCTTTGTTTCCACAGTATTTTAAATTTTGACATTTTTTGGTCAAACCGTTGTTGTCTGTCAGTCATATAATGCAGGTTTAGGGGGTCCACCTCAAAGAGCATGCACAGAGAAGTCAAAATTAAACATGATATAATGACTCGTGAATGTAAATACACAGTGATGGCCTAAGACACGAAACGAGCTTTTTTGTTAGAAAACGAACGGTATTTATATCATTTTTACCTCTTGTTAACATCCGTGGAACTGATCTGAATCAGATGTCCAACTGAACCGTCCCCAGATGTTCCGCCATAAGTGATCTCTCACACGTCTACGTCACGCATTGTTTACACGGAGATTTCGGAAGTTTTACCTTTCACTAAACATAATGGCTGAGGCCGTAGTATAAAATATATATCTTAATATGTTTAGTGAAAGGTAAAACTCAACGAATAGCCCGTGTTACATACTCTGATACAGTAGGTGGCGGTATGCACCTTTAAAGTCATGGTTGCAATCTTCTGCCATAAAACGAAGAAGAAGAAAGGTAAAACTTCCAAAATCTAAACAATGCGTGAGTAGACGCGCGAGAGATCACTTCCGGCGGAACGTCTGGAGACGGTTCGGTTCAGTTGGAGTTAGACGGCTGTTAACAAGAGGTAAAAACTATATAAATATTAAATAGTGTTCGTTTTCTCTCACAAACCGCTCATTTTGTGTCTTAGGCCATCATGTACTTACATTTACGAGCCATTAAATCATGTTTAATTTTGACTTCTCTGTGCATGCTCTTTGAGGTGAACCGATTGAGGACCCCCTTCACCTCCAGTGTATGACTGACAGACAACAACGGTTTGACCAAAAAATGTCAAGATTGAAAATTCTGTGGAAACAAAGACACCTACATCTTGGATGCCCTTGAGGTAAGCTAAAACATATCAAAAAATAATTTCAAAGTGAATTATCCCTTTAACTTCAAAGATGAAGTTGATTCTGACTTGAACTCATCTGATACGTTGGTTCTCATGCAGTTTGGTCTTGTAAACTACTCTGGAAAAAAAATACTTATACTGGTCCTGTTATTAGCTGTATAGGGTCTTTAATGCTATAATGTAGTATTTGTTAAAGTGGTTTCAGATTGACTTTGACATAGAAATAACAATACAACCATACGGAAAATGCTATTTGTTAACTTTAGTTAGTATATTAGCTAACATGGAGGTCGTGAGGTCAATGGCTGAGGCCAAAGTGTAAATGGTAACTATAATAACCAGACACTTCTTTAATGATTCCTTTCCTTAGTTAAGTTTCATTTTGAGTGGGTTTTAACTTGCAAGTGTTCATTTTGCAAAAGCATTTGGCAACTATCAGTATTTCTATTGCTTGTGCCTCTATTCAATTTGTTTTATTGATATGATGCATTAAATTGTACGGAGGAGATGTGCCAAGTTCCACTCTAGAAAATGTAGAAATCTACTTTATTAGGTTTAGGTTTAGTTTTACAGTACACTGGAACAACTATTTTAAGGTTGACTGACTGGTGAAAGGTCCACTCCATCTATAGACCAAATGTTAATCTTTCCACAAACCCATTTACCATTTCATTTTAAAGATAACAGGAAACCACACAGGTTTGTTTTTATAATCAATTATTGATTTTGTCATTGATGCTTTGACTTTAAAAGTTTACATGCAATTAAAAACATTACATTAGAACAGTATTCAGTTGAGCTGATGAAAAACTGATGATGACAAATGTGTATGATTCAAACATCTCGCATTAGAGTAGATGAGATATGAGTACTGTCTGCCACGATATTGATGCTTGTGCAATATTTGACTGTATTGTGAAACAGTTCAAGTGAAGGGTTAGTGTTGGACAGTGTTTTGGTGGGAAGAATGAGTGTAGAATGTCTACAAAAACCTTTTCAACTAACATTCATTAGTATCCTTACTCTTGATAGACTGATACTAGTATTTTCATTGCATTTCAGAGACAAGATCATTGCATTTCAGAGACAAGTACCTGAGGCTCAGGCAAACCATGTGTGCTGAGAAGGACACCTTGCTTTTGTTTCAACCTTCCGTTCCATGAATTCTATTGCCACATCCTTCTAACACAACCATACAAGCTTTCTTAATGCATGTTATTGGTCTTATTGTGAACGATTCGTACATTTTTCTGCCTATACATTTTTAATTAAAATTGCACTTGATCAGCTGGTGAAACATCAAATTTCTCTCATGTAACGTATGCCAGACTAATCCAATCATATGGTCTGTTTAACCCCTCCTCTTTCTTGCATCTCTCCAAGTCCTCGCCATCCTTTCCCCCCTTTTTTCTTTCATCTGTTTCACATACTGGATGTACAGTATGTTACAATATGGAAGAAAATATCTGTTGCTACTTCCATTACAGCTTGAGCTCCTCGCGGTTTTGGCTGGGACTCGAAGTAAAATGTTTAAAGATAAAAGTTTGTCTTTTGGCTGACAAATTATCTTTGGGATGTCCATGGTTATTTTTCAGCATCCATTTTACAGTTACAGTCAGGTCACATTTTAATGCCTGTGGAAGATCACGTGCAATCCAGAAATTCACTGCAGTCTATTTTCACTACATCCAGAGTCAACTTTCCTCCAGTTAAAACCAGTGGTTCCAGGAAAGGGCTGTGAGTGCTTGGGAAGAATTCAAATTCATCCAAAAATGCCTCCTGTTCCTTGTCGTCGTCCTCCTCCTCCTCTCCTCCACTTATTGCGCCGTGAGTGGAGATGTATTCCTCTGTGTAATCTGTGGTCCTGGTTATCTGGGTGGCGTTAGAGGAGCTGGACTCCTGAGAGAAGCTTTTGATGTAGACACAGGTGAAGCTGTGGTTGGGAACTTCCTCCACTTCTACATTTTCGGGCTCCTCACTAATGGTGGAGTCAAACGGGTGAAGATATAATTTAGTTTCACCCTATTTGGAGACAGGGTAAGAGGAACAGATGGGAAATGATTAATGAATTACATTTGTAGTTCTGATTTCCACAATTCCAACTCTCAGTCATTGCAAAGCTTTCTTTCTTCTCTGAAACACAAAAGGAGAATTCTATACATAAAGCATATAGTGACCCAGGACCCTTTGTGAAAAGAAAAGAAATTTCCCTATACATGATTGATCAATATATTTAACGGTTAAGCAGCATTTTTGAAAATATACAGAATAATATGTTGTAATGTGTACATAAGGAATTTCCGCTTTTCATATATTGAAAAATATGTGACAATATATTTACTAATATGAAGAGTTCAGATGCAAAAGCCTCTAAGTGCCATTTGAAATTTTCTTCTAGAATGATCATTTTTATCAAACTTGTATATTTAAGTTCAGTAATTTCACTTAAACGGCAATGATAATTACCTATTAATTGTTATTTAAGTGAAATTACTGAACTTAAATATACAAGTTTGATCAAAATCATCATTAAAGAAGAAAATTTCAAATGGCATTTAGAGGCTTTTGCATCTGAACTCTTCATATATTATAATGTATGTCATTTTATATTCAGTAATAGAATTCATAATATATAGATGTATATGTGATCAGATAATCGCATGTGTATTATATTGCAGATATATAATTTCTCTGAATTACTATTAATTGCAGCATATATAGATAAATACACATACATATTTATGTAATATATTTCTTAAAATGTTATAATTATTTACACTAAAATTGTTCCATATTGTCAAGCTAAAATATAGTAATTATGGTCTTTATGGTGTTTGACCAATCATTAACCTTTTAAATTCTAAAATAATAGAACACCAACTGATCTACCCCTATATTTATATTGAGCAAAACACATCAAATAACACGTCATTTTAACATTTGGTTTTCTTTAAACAGTCTTTAACAGCAGAAACAAAGGATGCTGGGAACTGGAAATCTGTTGTAACTCATTCCGTGAATGTGTGTGCGTGTATAAGTGTGTGAACATACATTCACATTTATATGGGAACATGTATGTGCAATATATGTACACAATAAAAGATAAACATTTGTGAATATTACATTTACATGTAAAGCTATTTTTGTCTTAATTTATAAATGTTTTATGTATTAATATAGTCGTTAATTGTCAATGCAAATATTGCAGTATACTAGTTTCCCATTTATGGAAATGTATTACAGAATGTATTACAGAATATCTTTTCATATATTTTGGTTCCATAAGGAATTGTTAGGATGAAAAGGCACATTAGCAGTAAATTAGCATTTTGATGCTAAGTGTAAACGAATCATAGACTGGTATGAGCATGTGAGCGGACTCAAGAAGTCTGCTTTCAGCCAATCATAAAATTCTGACGAAGATGATGTGATTACTAACTTAAGCACTGTTTAAAAAGAAACAAAAATGATTCGATATTTTATCTGTTTAATTGCATGTCATGTGAGTGTCACATGGGACCATTAAACAACATCAGAGAACCATGAACATGCAATAGGTTAAACTATTGGAATATGAAAGGGGTATGGCTCGGTGAAACTCATTTTACTTGGATCCCGATAAATACTTTCCAATAAGCTAGAAATCATGTATCTCCATACATTTACCTGGTCATCAGTGTACGTCTTTGCACATTTACTGTTTGCTGGATCTGGAATATCTGTAGGCTGCAGACACTGGCAACAATTTGAGAATCTATCGAGCAGAACAGACATGGCAGTGTTTTATATAATAATCTTTTCTCTGTGGATTTAAAGCATTCTGCTGTTTCTTACCTTTTCTGCACAGAGGAGAACTGAAAGATGCACAGGAGCATTAGACAGGCCAAAAGTACTGCTCCACCAGCCAAGATCGCACGGGACAGTAGTTCCTCAGCTGAAAGAAGATGACACAGGTCACAGGTTACCAAAACAGCTGAAACTTTAGACATCGCTTTTTTCACAAAAGCGAGTCAGTGTCTAGTACTTTTATTTAGCTTATGTGTTCAGAGCTATAACCGGAACAAATGCATACCGTCTGATAGTGTGCAGAAAGGGAGATCACTTCCTTTGGGTCCCTCCCCAGCATCTGTCCAGGCAGTGACCCACATATTGTAACACTGTCCTGGTGACAGACCACTAATAATACTCTCTCTCTTCGGATAGTCCACATCTACAATCAAAGTTAGGCATCAGAAAGCTCCTATTAAAAAGCACTAATATTACTGAACATCCCAAGCACATAGCAGTCTTATATTGTGTTGCAGAGGCAACAGTAAATATCTAGACTGGTAAATTCACTGTAAGGTAACCTTACTGTAATTCTTAATATCTTCATTCAACTTGTCCATCAAGTAGACGGTGTATTTTCTTAAACAGCCTCGTCTCTTCTCATGAGGGATTTCAGACCATTTCACCTGCATGCTCATACTCTTCTTCCAGTCTAGTTGAGGAACTGGACCTTGTTCTGGGGCTGTGAAATACAACATACAGGAATTATGATCAGTATCTATCTATCTATCTATCTATCTATCTATCTATCTATCTATCGTCTCTTATGGTCACAACGGCTGCAATTATTTGATTAAGAACACTAATAATATTTCGAAATACTTCTATTTTTAGAATTTAAAATGACTGTTTTATATTTTAACATATTTTAAAATGTTATTTATTCATATGGTGGAAAAGCTCAATTTTAAGAAGCCATTTTGCAGCATATTAGAAGTCATTGTAATATGCTGATTTGGTGTTTAAGAATTAATATTTTAATTCTTAAACTGCTTAATATTTTTGTGGCAACCAATTATTTTCAGGATGAATAGAGTGTTCAAAAGAACAGCATTTATTTGAAAAACAGATCTTTTGTAATATTATAAATGTAATTACTGTGAAGTATTTAATGCAGTACTTGCTGAATAAAATGTATTTGTTTTCAGAAAAAAATCTTACTGATTCCAAATTTTTGAACAGTAGTCATATTTATATACGATTCAGGCCCAGTGCCAAAGGGGGGACTACATGGATCCATGTGCTCCAGAACGAGGAACAACCCCTCACCCGCTGGACGTCTATTTCAACACCCCCAACCCCTCACCACCCACGGCTATTTCAACCGAGTCCCCCTCCCCCTGATTCGTGTGTCCTGGAGCCGGGCCTGTATACGGACACAAACCTCTATGATTGAGATTTGGGGATTGGAGAGTAATCATTAAGCCTCTAACCTGACTGCCATGTGAAGATGCCTCGAATGGATGCCATTTTGGGACCAGAAGAGCTCAGAGCGGTAACTGCACCCTGATAGCATTCTTGAGGCCGTAGACCTGGACAGACAGCAGAAAAGTACAAGAAGAGAAAACATTTTATTCCTCTTGAAACCAACCAGCTAATTTTGACTGGCCTTAACTCATTTCATCCAATCAAACTTGCCTGTAATGTTAGCTGTGGTATGCAGCACTCGTATCCATTGAATCCCCTCAATGTCTCCAACTGGATACCAATGCACTACATACTCCGTTCTATGGCCTGCAATGGCAGGTTGCTGCCAGGAGAGGGCAACGCTATGATTATTCAATAGTTTGTGTGGCTGTAGCAGGAAACCCGAATGGACTGTGAACACAACAAATATGGCTTAATTTTGCTATATTGACCACATGTTTTGCATCTTTTACTCATGAGTTTGAGTGAAAGTGGTTATTTGGCTCAGTATTGATAATATGAGTCAACAAAACTGCAATTATTTCTCTCACATTAGCTTTGTTATTAAAAAAAAACCTTACCTGGAGAACGCAACTCAATAAATTTGCCAGGAGATTGACCCTTTGAGTTAACTGCAGACACTGACACAGAACAGTTAAAACAGCAAATGCTCTTATTTCTGCTGGGTGGAAATGAATTTGAGCTCTTCTTCGTGTTCTGCTCCAGGACAGTAATATTATACTTTTGAATCTTCCCCTTGGCATCTGATATATTCAGTTCCTAAAACAAATAAATAAGGCATTTTTTTAATCATGCAATTCAATATTTCTGAATGCATTGATCTAACAAAAATATGTGACTGAGTCAGCCATTAAAGACGTGAGGCACAAACATGACTCTGAAAGAAAGAATTCTCAAATCCATCATTTCCTCTAAGCCTGTATTTTTTTGTAAACTGAAACAGTAGACTAACTTTTGGTTTCAGAAAACAATGTGTTTGTGAAGGTGCGATTCACACTAAGGCACCCATCACTTTGTGGTGATTTGACCTTTAAGGGCCTATGTGAAAAGTAAAGCGCAGGGGGAGGGGGTTGCATAATGACCTGTCCGTAGAGAATGCACCACTAAATAAAACATGAAAAGAAAATACGAAAAGAAAATTGTAATACTGGTTGATGAGGGGTACATACCTTCCAAAATATGCGGAAACACTTGTTTCCAGATTGTGGGGGGTTCGGTTCTTGGAGGTACCAGACGTCAAGCTCCTTGTCAGGAGCTAGAGAGAGAGAGAGAGAAACAAAAACATTTAGTTTACAATTTTTCATGCTTTTTAAAATTCAGTTAAATGTTGAAAATTAATATATTGTGGGATTTATTTCTGTAAAATAATCGCCACAAAAAAAAAAAGAAAAATATATTTCAACAGAAGTCAGTACTTCCCGTCAAAATTGAAAGTCCTTTCTGTAATCACTTCTCCTGTACATTCAGTAACACTGAAAGGTTATCAAAATTGACTTTGACTCAAGTTTGCTTCATCTATTTTTGCCCCTGTATTTTAAACCCCCGAGGTCTGCTAACAAAGAAGTGTGACTATCCTACTACGTCAGCAGCAGTGAACTTATCTAACACCATCAAGTACTCTTTCCAGAACACACATAACTACCTCAATTCATTTAATCCCTTTCTGTTGACTTTAAAAGATATAACTACACAATACAGCACAAATTAACTAGCTGCCTTCAAATGCCATAATTACAAATACATGACCAAAGAAAGTCTTTACAAGAAATGTACGTAATAACTTACCTTCCTCTTTTGTTTTTGCTTCCTTTTCTTTACTCCAGTCACTCCACAAACCTACTGTATGGTTTATTTTCCTCCTGACATGGAACTTGTACATGATATCTGGCTGCAGTTTGGATATGTTTAAATTCCTCCTGGCATTAGTCTGCAGAGACAGCATAATATGATGTGTCTATATATATATATATATAAAATAATAATATATTCAAAAAATAATTCAGAATAAAGAGAATAAAATCCATTTAAGCACTCAAATGGCAGAAGCACTTTCACTTGAGGGAAGCATATTTAGGTTTAGAACCAACAAGTCAATGGACCTCCAAGAGTATATAAGGAAATTGTTTTGTATTCTTCCCAAACTGGCTGTACTGTACTGTATTTAATACTACTGGAATCATTTCACTGATAAAGATACATTGTGTGTAGAGAAACAGTTAGCGGTTCAGTTTCCTAACGATTAGGATTGAAAAAAAAAACTTTCTTGACATTTCTGTTTCCAGTTTTGAGTCATCAAGGAGGGCTTGTGGTTTAGCGACCAAACTAATTTGTGAGGTTTTTGGGGTTTTGTCTGTGTCATCAATCGACTCTTTGCAAGTCTGCATTTTTCTTTATCAGCTTTGCCAAGAAGATAGAAGAGCAGATGTGGCTTGATTCTGAATACCACTTCGGTTTGATTATAACAAAGATTGATCAAAAGATTGTGAACAAGAAAATGACCACATTTTAGAATCAGATGTTTTACCTGGAGATATTTCCAGTTCCCATTTTCCGCCATGTATTGGACTTCAACCAAGTCCATGCTGTGATGGTCTGTGTGTAGGTGGCACCATTGGGAGGAGCAGTTCACATGAATGATTTTAGGCACTGAGGGTTTTACTGTACATAAACAGAGAAGCAATGCATCTTTTTCAGTCTACAGAATTCTACAGATGAAATGCAGAACAATTCTTTATGTTTTTAAATAAAAGTCAGGATAAGATCTTTTGCTGCATTCCTCTGTAATAAAGACGTCAACCAGTGGGTTGGTGTAAAATTAACCAACTTTGTAAAACTGACCCAATTTTGATTCTTTGGATTCCCCCAACCCACAATACTGCAAAATGACACGCAACAAAAACAAATATGTCTGCCATGTTAATCTGAGTTTATAGTCATAAATAGCTAACAATTTGTCTGTCCTTAGGTTTTTTTTCTTCTACGACATGGACAGGATTTTAAATGTGGAAGTTGAGAAACATCTGATATTATGTGATGTAAATTTCACAAGTAAAACCATGAAAAGTCTGGAGAAGCTTCACAGAAATTGAGAAAAAAAACAGATATTGTTGTTTGACATTTTTTAGTACAGTGGTTACTATGAGGGGGGCTCAGCAAACTTCCAAGGGGATCTCAAGATGACTTAAAGGAGTTGTTCACTTTTCAAAAAACTTTTGCTGATAATTTACTCACCCACATGTCATCCAAGATGTCCATGTCTTTCTTTCTTCAGTCGAAAAGAAATTAAGGTTTTTGATGAAAACATTCCAGCATTTTTCTCCATATAATGCACTTCAGTGGGAACCGGTTCACGGTCCAAAAGACACTTTCAGTACAAACTGTAAACTGTTCAAAGGGCTTTAAACGATTTCAGACGATGAATAAGGGTCTTATCAAGCGAAACGATCGCTCATTTAAAAAAAATAACAACCAAGTTTAAGTTTTATAAGCTCAAATGGTCGCCTTGCTCTGTTCTGTGATGCACGTTCTTGACTCTCCTGTTCCAACTCATTCATCAAAATGAACAATTCTTTTTTCGGAGTCAATTCATTCGTTTTTGTTCGTTGAATGAACCGAATGCCTGGGAAAAAGATTTGGTCTGAAAGATAGTACTGAAAGTGTCTTTTTTTTTACCTTGAACCGTTTGGTTCCCACTGAAGTGCATTATATGGAGGAAAATGCTGGAATGTTTTCATCAAAAACTTTAAATTCTTTTCGACTGAACAAAGAATGACATGGACATCTTGTATGACATGGTATTTCAAAAGTAAACTACCCCTTTAAATTTCTTTAAAAACTAATATACTAATTTTTAATTTTAATTCATCCCATCAGTCCCATATTTCCAAACTTGGATGATCCGAAGGAGAATCATTTTAAGTGCAACATGACATCATGACTTTTGCGTAAACATGCACGCCACTTTCGAGTCAAATGCCGTGTTGTCTCTACGCATTTTGAGCTATCCGTGTGTATGCGTGTATGTCTACGCCATTAACGTCTGAGTGATTCCGCGTGTCTGTACACGCCGTCAAATGTCCACGCGAAACGAAGCAAAATGAAGATCTACATCTGGGGAGCGATCTTTTTTTTTTTCCTGGGATAATAAGGGAACAGTCATAAATGCCATTAACCCCAGTGACGGTTAGGTTTAGGGACGGGGTTGAGGTAAGTCATATATTTAAATATACAGTAATAGCGTTAAGTCAACGGCGTTCATAAACACGCTGAAAAGCGATTATGCGTCTTGATAGCACGGCAAAAATGGAAATACGAATTGGCGTGTCATACACACGCTACTTCATGAGATCAGTCTGTTAAGTGTGAGACTTAAAAATAAAATCATAGAAACATGGCCATTTAATTAAAATTAATATGCATTTTCTATTTATAACATATCTAAAATATTTTATCAGGTAAAAATTGTAATAAAAAAAAACATGTTTAAACATCCAGGCCTTCAAATATTGTTGCGAACAAAGGGGGCCATGGAGTCAAAATGCTTGTGAACCACTACTTTAATTTATAAGTATGCAAACTGAAAACTCCTCCACACACTGAATGACTGCCTGTGATGTTTTGGATCGCGTAGCATTTATGCCTTCATTGTGGACAGAAAACGTCTTGTCATTTAATGTTTATAAGGATGAAAAAAGTAATAAAACGTAAACAGACTTTTGCCACTTTTCTATGCGGAAATGACAAAGTTACAGTATCAGTTCAGCCACCTATATTAAGCATAACTCATCCTAAATGCAATAGGACTCTATGCACGATTGCTTCCGTGTTTTGTCTCAGCCCGCCCAGTTACATCCGGTGCTGCGTTGGAAGACTGTTTCGCATTAGGTGGAGATAGTGGCAAATTACACATGCTGTTTACAAAAACTTTTCGCGGTTAACGTGAATGATGTTAACAACACTGTGAGGCAGTTAGCTGTCACACATAAGAGTAAAAAAGAGAAGGGCTTTAAATTATATATTTCAAGCTACATCGACAACTTTGAGGGTGAATATTTTTTTCATATCGTGCGAAATCCGACTAGCGAATCAGTTTCTAAATCGTTGTCTCCGTTTCTGAGAAAATGAATTTTATTAAAGTTTTGCAGCGATACACTTTGCCTGTGGAACATGCTATGCGGAAGTAAAGAAGCTGGCTGAGATACGTCAGCAGGGTTCGTGCGTAGAGCCTATTTTACGGTTTCACTTCTTTGATATTTGAAATTATGAGTTTGGGAATTTCTTTACCTATATTGCTGAGGGTGAAGGTGTGGGGACCCGATGTTTCTGAACCCAGGCTATTAGAGACATTGAGTGACACGATAAGCTGTGTCATATCTGAGCTTTTGATGGGGAAGGTGGACCAACAAAATCCCGTAGAGTTCATAACACTTGTATAGCCGGGGTGCGGGTCACCTTGAACCCTGAAAAAGCACAGGTAAAACATCATGTGACATAATTAATGAGACTTTTACTTGTGTCTCTGCTTGGGGTTGTGTCATATGATCTAAAAACTCAAAAGATTATTTGACACTTTACTAACCGTAACTGACATGTGGTTGTGATTTTGGTATCCCTTCCTGTTGTCCAAGTGCAACTGACATTGCCAAATTTCGTTTTTCGAATGCAGGTTAGATTTTGTGGAATGCCTGGAGGGTCTGAAAAAGAAGCACATGACTATGACACACATGACTTTTCACTTCAAAATTACAAAGCCTCCACACACTGTAAAAAAATATTTTCATGATTTGTAATCACAACATTATTTCTTTTGTCAAATCAACTTAAATAATTTATGTAGTTCAGATAACATAATATTTGAAGTTTCTGGTGATTAAATCAATCACCGTCATTGTATTAACTCATTTTTTTTCCATTTCAATGAACTTACATTTTTTAGCTAGCCTTGTTGCTTCATTTTTTTTAAGTTAAACCAACAATATATTTTTTTTACAGAGCACTCTTCCAAAAGGGTGAAGCAAATCATACGGCACTTTTCCAACCAATTTGGTTTTAATGATTAATTTAAACTCTTCACAAGCATTTGTTTATCTCTCCAGCTATAATTTCTCTGTTTTATTTTGCACCTCTAAAGGACATATTTCATGCTATTTGAAGTATTGTGATATTATGCCAACCGGTTACTACACTTTTGGCAGTTGCTGCGGACCAATGAACCTCCCAGACTTTTGAGATAAAGATAAAATCGTTATATAAAGATTGCATTCACAAAGAGTAGCTTCTAGCTGATTTCAGAGCACAGAGTAACTTGGAAAATGCATCTAGACTTTCTATGTGTGTGGGAACCCTGAAATAAAGACTATTATAGAAAGTTAGAAGCTTACATCCTGGAGTGATGTCAATTCCACATGGCTCTGGGTCCTCCGTACACTTGCAGGTGAAGATGCTCAACTTTGTTAAATTCTCGACATACACAGACACCTCATTTGAATTGGGCAATTGTTTATACATTATTTCATCCTGAAACATTTGTTTGGTGCATTCCTTTTTGAAGATGCAGGAGACTGTGAAATTGGAACCTAAAAGGACTTCTTTGCCTGTGCTTGAGCTTACAGTGCACACAGTTCCTGTTAGATGCAGAAAAACAAAGGGAGCAACAAAAATGATCATTACAGAAGAATACCACAGGATAATGTTTGCACCAGGGTCATAACCCGACATTCCTTCTTACCACCCAATGTTTAGATTAGATATGGGTTTATTGATGGTTAATTCTTACATTTTTAAACTTTGTTTACATCCTTAGGTTTAAATAGTGTAATACAGAACAATTCAAAGTAAGATACAGAATATATCAAAATAAGGAATACTAAAAGGAAAGAAAACAAATTTGAATGCAGAAGCCAAATAAAATACAAATTTAGCATGTCATATTTCATTCTTAAAACATATTCTTATTGACGATGCTCTTCTAAATATTGCATTTTGAAAAATAAAATATAGCTAATTTGTTTTTTTGTTTTTAAATATAGGCAGTTTTAGTCCTGTGGGCTATTAACAATATTCAACAGTCAATATGCATCACCACAGAATTCTGCCAGTCATCACATCATCAAATTATGTAGCCTGAGACTTGAGACAACAACAATTATGAAATAAGCATGCAATTAACATAATTAAAAAAGCATTAAGATAATTTCATAGCTAGCATTAAACATACAAATTAAACGTTTTCATGCTTTTTGAAAAGCAACACAAATAAATGACGAAGTAGGCTATACTTTTAAATAACGGAGAAAACTTTGTTTGAATATAAATCAAATCCTGGGGCATAAAATTGCCCGAGGATGAAGAAAATGTTAAATTCAAAATAATTATGTCACACACTCATACCTCCATGTGCACCTGCAGCCAGGATGAAGCACAACATGACGAGGAGCGAACTCGCACATTCAGAAGACATCGAGCTCAGTGCTGAAGATCACCAACTCACAAGACCCTCTGCGGACAACCATTCAAGAGATTTTAAGCGTTGCCTTGCCATTTTACTTCCTTATTGAGAAATTTAACTCATTCTTGAATCATGTAGACATGTGGAAAAGTAGGCTACCGGTAGCCTATCCTATAATGGCAGAGCGTTAATTTGTCGGGTCGCGTCAATATCGTGTAATTTTTAAAGCTGAAGTGAAGACCAGAATAGGCTACTGTAAACGATTTGGTGGTATATAACATGACGGATTATACTTACCCCTGCAAAAATGTTCGGTTTGGCCATTTGTGCTGATTGTGGGTTTTCACGGGGCAGTAGCCGTCAAGCGCAGCCCTCTCTCTCCTCTAGAAGAACTGAGAACGCGCGATGTCTTCATTTGCGTGTCCTCAAATGAGTAGGCTAATGAGCGCTCGTGACATCAGTAACCTCCTGTGTACTGTAAAAGGATTAGGTTATTATTAGTCAGTAATGTTTTTATGTCTGCAAACTGCAATTTGGATACAGATGACACAGTAGCCTAAGGGTTACTGTTATAAAGTGCATTTGGCTATGTAAAATCTATATTTCTGATGTTCTACTACTTAAACTTTTTCATTATAGCTTATTAACACAAATGTAAGACAAGTAACAGCATGGATCCTATAGGTTGGAAATTAATTTTCTAATTATTTGAACCATTTAGAATTTTATTAGATGGATCATAAATTAACACAATATTTTGGGTTAAACCATTTCAAGAAAAATTAAGAAACCAGAATGTGTCTTCATAAATAGACTAACCAGTTGTTCATGCCAACAATATCTATCAAATAAAAGTTGTTCAATTATTTACAGTTTGCCTATGTTCACTTGCGAAATTTAAAAAACCAAAGGAGATTTCCATAGAATATTAAACTTATTATTATTATTATTATTATTATTACATGTAATAGCCTTGCCCATATATGATGGGCACATGTTCCTGCACAACAGGAATGACACATAAAATCAGCCTTGCAATCTTCAATAAACATAACACACAAAACATTTCCCTTTGAAAAAGTAAGGGAAACCTTAATTTATCTCTTTATTTAATTCCAGTTACATTTGACATAGCATTACATAGTGTGGATTTAACATCAACATTTAAAGTCTAATGATAAAATGTATGTCTTTAATGTAACCTTAAATACTTTGGTCAGGTTATTAATCATTTATGCAATTTTATAATATTGTTTAAGATAATTAAAAGAGCAGTTTCATCACCAGCTAATAGTCACCATCACATTTCCCAGCATCCTCCTTGGCCCACACCTGCACCTCCTTCACAATTGCAAGCACCTTCCATCATCGTCTTCTCTCACCGTCTTCAGCTGTTGTCACCATGTCTTCACTAATTCATTTACACTCACCTAAAGGATTATTAGGAACACCTGTTCAATTTCTCATTAATGCAATTATCTAATCAACCAATCACATGGCAGTTGCCTCAGTGCATTTAGGGGGTGTGTTACTGGTCAAGACAATCTTCTGAACTCCAAACTGAATGTAAGAATGGGAAAGAAATGGTCTGAGTATTTCACAATCTGCTCAGTTACTGGATTTTTTTACGCACAACCCTTTCTAGGGTTTACAAAGAATGGTGTGAAAAGGGAAACGCATCCAGCGTGAAAATGCATTGTTGATGCTTGAGGTCAGAGGAGAATGGGCTGACTGATTCAAGCTGATAGAAGAGCAGGTGGTAGAGTCAGAATTTGGCATAAACAGAATGAGGACATGGATCCATCATGCCTGGTTACCACTTTGCAGGCTGGTGGTGGTGGTGTAATGGTGTGGGGATGTTTTCTTGGCACACTTTAGGTCCCTTAGTGCCAATTGGGCATGTAGAATTAAGGCAATTCTGAAGGCGAAAGGGGACAAGCACAGTATTAGTATGGTGTTCCTAATAATCATTTAGGTGAGTGTAAGTTCCTCTTGTGTCAGTGTTCAGTGTTGGTTATTGTTTGGGGTTGGACATGTCTGTGTCTCACATACTGTTTCGCATGGATTCATCGTGTCACTATCCTTGTTGAGATTTATTAGGGGTGATAATAATAATTCAGTATTTTTTAGAGAGAGTAATTAGAGCAGCAATTTAATAACTGAATATAATTTATTTATGTATAATATGTATATACTGACATAATGAATAGGCCTATGTGCTTCGCCTCAATAATAGGTCATGGTCTGAGAAATCAAGTCATATTAATAGTGCTGAAAATATATTTTTTTAACATAGCATATTTTTAACAGGAAACCTGTCAAAAAGACGTTTTTATATGACGTTATATTTTATGAGGACTACATAACAATAGTCAATTGAGGAATATGTTTTTCAGGCTCTGTGTTGACAAAAGTCTTTTCCAAGTGATAGGAATCTTTCTCGGGATTGGTATTCATAGTTGTCTTTGATCTCAAGCATTCTCTGTGCTCTCAAGTGCAATCTAGGCAGCACTTCACATTACATGCATGTTCATAATCATAAAGGGAAAAAATAGGCCAGACTGTGCCCACCCACCCTTAAAGTCCCCGTATATCATATTGAAAGGTGTCAGTGTCACAATAATGGAATATTTGTACAGAGATGTGCTGTGAGTAACTCGATGACATCTCACGTGTGAGATGTTGAACTGTTTCTTAAGGGTGACACGAGAACTTTCTCAGGAAGTTTTAAAAACAGCTTTGCGGTGCAGATGTCTCTGCAAAGCACGATGGTTATAGTGTAACTGAGAACCAAAATTAACCTCTTGAGACCCACTGGCTAATCATATAAATAACATATCAGGTTAACAAGGTTTTACATGTCAAACACAGCTTAACAGGTTTTTAATACATTCCTCCCTTCTGATTGTGATAAAGATTATAAGAAGTTACATTTCCAACACAATAATCCATTTGCATTCGATTTAAATCATTTATTGGTTCAATTGATTCATTGATTAAAAAGCTTTGTAATTCCTCTGGACGTTAAATGGCGATTTGTCTTTTTAAACAAGTAAACAAATCACACCTCTGGAGTACAGAACAAGGTGTAAATAAACCCCAAACTTAACATCATTCCTGAAAACTAACAGAAATATAAAGGTGTGGCTCCTGCTCAATGAGTTTTGAAACATCTGCAGTTGTGTTCCAAGAATTTAAATAGTTCCTCTCATATGTCATGCAAACTTATTTCCTGAAAAGTGGGCCTACAGAGAATTTGGCAGTTTTTGTGTGCTCAGCATGAGCTGAATGTCACAAAGCCCATAAAAAACAACTTAATCACCATAACGTTTTGGAGACAGCTTGTCTTGTGTTTGCTGTAGTTGCTCATACTTTTTGATTGCTTTAGACGATTATATTTTCCTTTCACATTTTCAAAAATGTAAATCTCTTGTATTTAGTGTTGATATTTGATCTGATGACCTTTCGTCTGAATTACCCTAAAAAAATAAACCTTTTTCGCATACTTTTAAGAAGAGTACTTATTATGGAGATAATTTACTGAAAAACAATCTTCTTAAGTGTGAACTGAATGACACTTAATTGCATGTTAATTGCAGTTACATAAAATTTCAATGTAAATTAATAGTTACAGAAATTATCTAAACTTTTAAAGTGCTTCTTTGGCCCACTTAAGCAGGACTTAAAGTAATAGTTTTTAATTACTCATCCTCATGTCGTTCCAAGACTTTCGTCTAACTTCCAAGACTTTTTCGTCAAACACAAATGAAGATCTTTTTGATTACATTTGAGAGCTTACAATCCATTGTCAGCAAGGCAACTAACACTTTAACACTTCAAAAAGTTCCTAAAGAGATTAGTCCAAAATTTTATGAAGAGAATCGATCACTGCTAGAAATAAAGTCTTCCAACACGAAGTTTCTTTTCTCTCCGTACTTTTATTAAGCGTGATGAATGAATTAAACAAAAAGAAGAAAGATCAGCACTGAGGAAATCAAGAGCTCTCAGCCCAATAAGGGGGAAGACTCCATTCTCCAGATGTTGGACTTGCATACATACAGAAGAATGTGCAAACTCTGGATAGAGCTTTTACTCTCTCTCTCTCTCTCTCTCTCTCTCTCTCTCTCTCTCTCTCTCTCTCTCTCTGGACAATAGCTGGACACAAGGTCTATAAATGGTCAGTATCCGGTCAGATTTCCGCAGGCATAAACAGAACCTCAACTGAGCAGACTTGGCACGCAAAAAGAACCCTCATTAGTTCTTTCTGAAGCTTAAACGTGCTGCATAACACAAGAGAATGAACCTCATTGGTTCTTGCAAAAGCTCAAACGTGCTGTGTAACACACAAGGATGAACCTCATTGGTTCTGGCTGAAGCTCAAACGTGCTGTGTAACACACGAGAATGAACCTCATTGGTTTTTGCTGAAGCTCAAACGTGCGGTGTAAAACGAATGAACCTCATTGGTTCTTGCAGAAGCTCAAACGTGCTGCGTAACACAAGAATGAACCTCATTGGTTCTTGTGGAAGCTCAAACGTGCTGCGTAAAACAAGAATGAACCTCATTGGTTCTTGTGGAAGCTCAAACATGCTGCGTAACACAAGAATGAACCTCATTGGTTCTTGCAGAAGCTCAAACGTGCTGTGTAAAACAAGAATAAACCTCATTGGTTCTTGTGGAAGCTCAAACGTGCTGTAAAACAAGAATAAACCTCATTGGTTCTTGTGGAAGCTCAAACGTGCTGCGTAACACAAGAATGAACCTCATTGGTTCTTGCTGAAGCTCAAACGTGCTGTGTAAAACAAGAATAAACCTCATTGGTTCTTGCTGAAGCTCAAACGTGCTGCGTAACATGAGAATGAACCTCATTGGTTCTTGAAAATGTTCAAACGTGCTGCGTAACACACGAGAATGAACCTCATTGGTTCTTGTAAAAACACAAAAGTGCTAGATTACACGAGAACGCACCTCATTGGTTCTTGTGGAAGCTCAAGTGTGCTCCGTGACACGAGAATGAACCTCATTGGTTCTTGCATGTCAAGCGAACATGCTTGAGCTACTGTTTTCCACAAGTCTTGTATGTATGAGTTAATAAATGTTTATATGTGAATAAAAGCCTAAATTCATTCTGTTTATCATATATAAAGCGATCTTTTTGAAGCGTCAAAGTGGTAGTTGCGTATCTGTCTATGAAGGGACACAGAAAGCTCTCAGATTTCATCAAAAAGATCTTCATTTGTGTTACGAAGATGAACGAAAGTCTTAAGGGTTTGGAACGACATGATAGGGTAATTAATGACATACTTTTTTATTTTATAGTGAACTAACCCTTTAAGAACATCAACCTTTTAACTTTATTAGAAGTGCACTTTTTAAGAAACAGTCATTAAAGTGTACTCCCTTTAAATACACTAGAGCAGGGATGGACAACTTCGGTCCCGGAGGGCCACTGTCCTACAAGGTTCATCCCTAATCAAACACACCTTAAGTTAATCAAGGTCTTCCGGATTACTAGAAAGTTACAGACAGGAGATTTAAGACAGTAAGACAGTGGCCCTCCAGGACCGAAGTTGCCCATCCTTGTACAAAAGTATCCTTTTATTTCAATATTATATTATCTGCAAGTAGTACAACACAAGTGGACATTCAATACAGTTAAGCACACTTATTTTTCCAAGGTTTCTTGATGTTTTATCCATTAGTGATATATAAAATAAAAAAAAATATTATTTAGGCAAAAAAAGTCTAATTTGACAGCTGTGTGTCTTTTCATTTGTATCAATACAGAATTCCAAAGGAAAAAATAACTTGGCAACATACACCATACTTGTGTGTGGAAACCAAAGTAATTCATATGCATCTAACTAAAGCCACATATTGGATGAAGCGCAGACAATATACAGAAAATAGAGTATCATCACTGTAAAATCATAAAAAAACAACCTTAATGCTTATGTACAAGATGGTCTCATTCAAGTGCTTGAATATGGTTGTGTTTACCGCAGAATCACATCCATATCGTTATTCAGATCAGCAGTACTCTTGCCCGCAAGATATTTCTTAAAAACATGTTCAAAAGATCATCTAACTCTCTTCTGGAAATGAAAAACTATGGCAAATCCCTTGTGGGGAGTATGGGCTGGAATTAAAGACAGGCTGTTTGAGGCAGCTCTCCAGGTCAATGGGCAGTACAGTTTGACTTGTGAAAGTGCTCTGCCCTACATCTCCTGTTCCCACAGTCCTGTCATTCTCTTCCACTCTACCATCCTTCTTGGAAGCTATCTGAGGGGGAGAGAGGAGGCCTTCAAGAACGCCCAAGGATCCGAGTGTTCCATCCATGGCGAAGAAGCTATTAAGACGCCCATGTTTCATGGGAATACAGGTTAAATCCCAACTGAAGTCATGATGTGATGGAGACACCAACAAAGGGAACTGGTCCTCCTCCTTCAGTTCTTCCTCTGTAGTCTCAGAGACATCTTCATTTCTCTCTGAAGTGGTCAATAACTGAGGTTTATAAGGAGAATCATTGCAAATCAGCTCCGTCGTGGGTGTTTCTGTGACGTGAAGAACAGTTGGATAAGAGTCTTGCCTCTCCCAAGACGGATCGACTTCTTCAATGGGAGTTAAGGGAGGATCGTTGTCACCAGAAAGAGGTCCCCAGGGGCCATAGCTGTCATCCTAGAAGAAAAAAAAGGTACTGATAAGAATGGAGATGCAGTATGAAGACAATGTCTGATAATAGTTGCAATAACAACTGTAATTTCATATCATAACTGTAATGTAGATTTATTTCGATGTTTACCTTTACAAAACTGCACAATGCCAATGATAGTTATAGACAGTGTGGTTTGCTTTACACTCTTTTCTTAACTCAAATGAAAACCGCATGTTGCATAGTCATCAGTGAGCTATAATACAGACTTTAACATGGGGTAAGGCCTCTATAAAATTTAAAATGTGTTATACTTCAGCCATTGTAGTAGGCTTATGACTCCTGTTATTGTGTTAAATGTGAATATTGTCAATCTCCTGTTACAATATTGTTCAATCAAAATTTAGTGTTGACAGATTCTGAGGACATCCATAACCATGCATGTAATTTCTGCTCCTGTGCCTTAAAGCTAGGGTATACTTTTTCAAAGATTGTTCATTATTATCATCCTCATTTATATGCTGGTTATGGTTATATAGTACAATCCTAACAATATTAAAAGAAAAAAGAATGAAAAAAAAATCCATTCACTCTATTGGCTGTATGGCTGCAGAGAAGTTGACCAATGTAAGCGGTCCGGCCGGACAGCTTACATTGGTCAACTGCTCTCATCCAATCACCAGCTCCACTTGAAACTCTGCCTGACGCTCGCGTCTCCAACCCAACCGCACCCAACCCCACCCCCCTCCTTACGCAAGGCCGCGAGAAAACAGCTGACAGACCGTCTATGGTAGCTAGCTAAGTAGCGTCAGATCAGCAATGGCTAAAGCAATGGATAAAAATATTAACGACAGCAGCAAGCGGCCCCTTTTTTTTCTCCTACTGTAAAGTTTGGACGAAAGAGAAAGTCTGTAGAGGAAAGAGCAGGGATAAAAATGTAACGCCGGACTCTAAGTAGGATAAATATAGGGTTCACCATTGACCGTTGGAGGAAGCTTCAGGGAGATCTATGTTGTGACGTGTTACATAGCTTTTTATCAGTTTGACAACTTGCTCATGCTGCCGGTCGGCATCGGAAATTTAGCCATTTAGCATCGCCTATCACAAGTCAAATTTCTTGAAGTGTTTAAATATATTTCAGTATGCCTAGCGGGTTTCTGTTCGAGCCGATCGGAAGTTGAACAAGATGCGCTGTGTGCTGCTATAACAATTACTGAAAACCTTAGCAATACTTGTAGTATTATACTAATGGTGGTGGGGAGTTTAGAACATTTCATGTGTTGCTAATCTTGAGTTGACGTGAACTCAAAAGTGACACAGGTCTTGGATCAGGTAGTGCTACCAGAAGGGAGGGGTGTGTGTGTGTGGAGGGGCGGGATACGTTTTTTAAAACTTCCCTACCGTCTCATGCTTTCTCGACCGATTTTTAACATCGTATACCATAGCTTTAATGTTTTATATATACTAATGCCAAACTGGACATCTCCTCATTATGCTCGTCCAGTTGATTTGTGAATTGTTCTTTCCAATATAATAATGCCTGTTGTTCAGTATATTTTTCTATTGGAGATGAATGACAGCTTCAGAAGAGTGAAAATGCTGTTTTCCCATCTGATCACAATGTATCCGACCTACTGTAATGTAATCCCTCCAGTCTTGTGAGATATTGACCAAACCAACTTTACAAGCTCTAATTGACATCTCATTGTAAATGACATTGTATAAATAAACAATTACCTTTAGTAGTTTTATAGCATTGCTGTTATCGAATTTCGGTAAATTTTCAAAAATCCAATTGACTCCCATGGACATGCACATTTTCATCATTCTGTAAAAAGTTTTTTTAAGAAATGAAAGTTAGACACAAACAAACACTCACAAAACAACTATACATTTATATTAAGCTTATTTGAAATAAAATGGCCATTGTTTTATAACAACAATTTGCTCTGAATTCTCCACTTCACAGTGACTGTGACTGTAACGTTATGAAAAACTGCCAGCTTGAGTCACATTGTGAAACTACTTGCACAAGTGAAAGTGCAAACACTTAGTAACATCAAAACCCCCTAGTTTAGCATGTCACCTTTGCCGCACACATTTCAGGTACATTAGGTTGGCCAGGATCACTACAGGAACAGCAGCAGCCAAACAAATTCCAGCTATCATTCCACCTGGAAAGTACACATTAACATGAAATGGTCTTGTTGGAACAATTCTGCATTAACTGTTTATAATATCTTTGAAATCGCTTTATAAGTGCATACTTTGTGAATAATGCATGATTATTATTCAGTGTCTTGTGTATGCACAGTATGCAGCCCTAACCCATACCCTACACAATGAGTAATAGGGGATTATCACGCTTCCGTGTTTCATGGGCGGGATTTGAATTGAATCTGAATTGAGTATAAGGAAGAACTGGATTAAAACTTTAAAATTAAACAAGGTAGCACGTTTGTTTGCAGCCGGCACTTTAGTGAATCAGACTAATTTACCAGGGATGCCGTATAAATAAACTTAGTGTAGTCCGTCATCAGTTCGCCAGCGAGATCGGTCATTCAACAGAAGTGGCAGTGCACAAAGATCACAGAATCCGGAAGTCCTACGTATCAGCGTGATAATCCCCTATTGTAGTCAAAATGTGCACTGAACCTCATACTGATTCTCTTAAAGCGATAGAATTACTTTCTTTCGTCTGGAACACAAAGATTTTTAATTTTTTTTAAATGTCTCAGGTTTTTTTTTGTTCATCCAATGAAAGTCAATGGGGTCCAGTGTTTATTTGGATTTTAATGACATTGACTAGACAAAAACAAAATATCTTAAAACAATTTGTGTTCCACAACGAGTAAACAATGATTATAGAATTTTAATAACGGTATTTCAACATAGCAATCTTCAAATCTTTTTATCAAATACTGTACAAACACCTCTACAGAACATTTCTGTAAAGATATATATACTAGTAATTGATTGTGGTCAAACTAATGTGATTTTAAGGATTAGTTCACTTCAGAATAAAAATTTCCTGACAATTTACTCACCCCCACGTCATCCGAGATGTTTATGTCTTTCTTTCTTCAGTCGAAAAGAAATTAAGGTTTTTGAGGAAAATATTCCAGGATTTTTCTCCATATAGTGGACTTTAATGAGGTCCAACGGTTTGAAGGTCCAAATTGCACTTTCAATACTGCCTCTAAGGGCTCTATACAATCCCAGCCATGGAATAAGGGTCTTATCTAGCGAAAAAACAACATTTATTTTTGAAAATGTTTCAATTTCTGACCACAAATGCTTGTCTCTGCATGCACCACACATTATGTAATCACGTTGAAAGGTCACGCATGTTCCGGTACAAAGATGTAGGGTAGGGCGAAAAACTCCATCTCATTTTCTCCGCCAACTTCAAAATTGTCCGTTATCATTGTTCTACCTTTTATTTATTTATTTTTTCGCAGTCCTTGCACATTCGCTTTTTAAGCACTAGGTCGGTACTTCCGCCTATGTTACGCGTGACCTTTCAACATGATTAGTAATGCGTGGCACATCGCAAAGCTAGTGCAAGATGATCATTTGTGGTTAAAAAGTATATCTATTATATATATTTGTCATCGTTTCATTAGATAAAACCCTCGTTCGCCTGCTGGGATTATGTAGAGTCCTTTGAGGAAGTATTGCAACTGCAATTTGGACTTTCAAACTGTTGTATCCCATTGAAGTCCACTATATGGAGAAAATCCTGGAATGTTTTCCTCAAAAACTTGAATTTCTTTTTCACTGAAGAAAGAAAGACATGAACATCTTCTTAGATGACGTGGGGGTGAGTAAATTATTTGGGAATTTTAATTCTGTTTCTCCCCCAGCTAACAAACATTTCATTAACATTACTGGAAGAATGGTTGTTCATAACTATGAGAGAACCTTGCCAGAATGTTGGCAAAGGTGCTAAGCTAGCCAAAGTACAATGCTTGGTTTTAAAGATCCTTGACCTTTCTCGTCCATTTCATTAGACCATGCACCTGAACTGAGTTGATATGATAGTTTGCTGGGACAACAGCAGGTGGCAGGTTTTCCTTTGGGCCCTTCACCCGCAGAATTCCATGCAGAGACCAGAATATCGAAACACTCTTGCGGACCCTGCAGCTTCCAACTCAAACGTCTTTGAGGCACATTTTCTGCAAGCAGAGCACACACCAAACATGAGGAGATGACGACTGGATGACTGTTTTTATCAGCATCCATTTGCATCACTCTCTGTTTTGTTCATTTTAGCAAAGACTAGATAGCTGACAGTTTAGATTTAATGATTCACCGTCAAAGGCCTAAGAGTAACTTTGTAGAATAAAACATGAAACTGAACTGTTCAGCAGGGTGGAGATACAGTATTTACCACAGAGAGAAAAACATGTACTTTTTTTGTCTCTTCTGCATAATTTTACATCACTGTTACACCACAGGATCATAACAGACATGTTTTAGATACTGATGTCTGTTTAACAACATGGTTAGAGAATCTACGTTGGAGACAGAAACATTTGTACATAGCCACATGCTTTCCGCTGTTGCCTCTACTTCCTGTCATGTCAGAAGCCACATGTTAAGAATAGCTGCTGTTAGGTCTCATTCGCTCTAGCACCAATAACACATTGAAGACAGGAAGAGATTCACTCTAGTGAATATGTATCTACAATGATGCACAGCAGGGATGAAAGCCCATATAAACCGCAATTTCCTCTCTAATAATTTTAACCGCAAATATCTCTCTAATAATTATGTTCACAGTTCACCAGAAGTGTTTTTTTTTTTTTTTTTTTTTTTATGTAGAAAGTCATCTTCCATGGTCCTAAGCATGTCGATGTGAGGCCCATCGATGAATAGTTTTCAGTTTCAGTTAAATTTGACATATGGGCCTGTCCCTTTGAGAGTGACATCTTTTTTCCAACACTTACACATTTTATTTTCTCTTGCAATAATAAAATATTAACTCAACACTACCATCACTGCAGTATATATCAAGTTTAAGTGATCTGGATTTTCAAAGAAACTTTTTGAGCCTTTACTGGCAAAGCTAAAAGACCCCCAAAAAGACCAAAACCTGCACATATACATACACTAGTGGAACTACAATACTTTATTCTTTATAAAAAAAAAGATTTATTCTGAAAAATGCATCATGATTTCCACAAAAATCAGGCCAACATTTATAGTAATAATTCATGTTTCTTGAGCATCAAATCAGCATATCAGAATGATTTCTGAACTTGGGTCGTGTGACACTTTGCCATAACAGGAATAAATTATATTTTAAAATATAAAATTATAAAACTGTAATTTAGTATTGTAGATTAGTATTTCACGATACTGTTTTCCCTGAAATTTTTATCAAAAAATGCAGCCTTGGTGAGTTTAAGAGTCTTTGTTAAAAAAAAATAATAATACGATCCCACATATGTAAATAGTAGCGCATATCCCTGCTGAAAAAACAAAAACAAAAAAAACTTTGTATAACAACAGTCTAAGCTGGTTTGCTGGTCTTAGCTGATTAAAATGTTTTTTTGTTTTTTTTGCTGGTTTATGCTTCTCACCCAACCTTGCTATGGCATCTAGGCTAGCTAAGCTGTACTTCAGCTTCATATGTTGTTGCATCAGTGGATGATTTAAAATCAGTTAATTATAATTCTGAAAGAAAATCTAAAAAAGCCTGATCCAGCTGGTCTCTTGGTTGGATTTAGAGGAGTTTTGGGGCACTTTTTAGCTGGAGAGGCTTGTAGATCAGCTGGCTGAACCCTATCAGAATGATTTCTGAAGGGTCATGTGACACTGAAGACTGGAGTAATGGCTGCTGAAAATTGTATATATATATATATATATACCTACATATATACATGCATGTATATGTATAAGTGGTTATTTGGTTCCATGTTAGATGCTTCCAAAATCAATTTTATGCTTATTTACACTAAATGTTTTGCAGTATTAGCCCAGAATACACTCTGAACATCTGTTTTAGAACTGTAATGTAGAAGTGTAGGGGAGGGGTTTTACTGGAAGAGGATGTGAACCTTTTCAGTAAATGGTGGAAAACCCTGCTGCCAAACTGTGGGTGTGACAGTGATGAGTCTCAAACCAAAGACAGGTAGAGTCTTTCCACTGGACTAAATGCATTGTTGTGCACTGCATAATTTGTGGGGTGAGGTTAAAGACACCTGAGGTGTTTTTAAAAAAAAATGTTGAGACAGTGCTTTTATGTCAAGACAGTGTTAAAAAAACAACAACTACAGTTCTGATTCTCATGTGTACAAACCATGTGACTCCTCCCCTCAGCCACATTCAGACATAAACCACAGCTAAGACAAGTTAACACGCTCACAAACAACTGTTTTACTTACTGTTCAGAATAAGTCTCTTGTCTCTATGTCTTTGGAAATAAATGCTGTAGTTTTTGATAAATCCCCTTTGTTCTTCTTGAGCAAGCTCATCCCATTCAATCGAAATCTGCTTTTCCCCCACAGTCGTAATTGATACATCTGGACCGGATATCGGCTCTAAAAAACAAAAAAAACAAAAGAGGTGCATTAAGTGCATCTTCAATCACTGAGTAGCAAAATGTTAAACAATTTATATAAACTTTATCTATTTGTATTTACAACCTACTCATAAACTGACTAACTTTTGAAAAATTCTCTGTTACTGCCCCCTTGTGGAAATTTCGAGGGAAGGAGGGGAATGTTGCTGTACTTTTTGTTTTTTTTGTTGTTTTGTAAAAAATGTTTGGCCTAATGTTTGAAAAACATATTGGTAAATAGTACTTATATTACTAAATTAAGTAATTGTAATATTGTTAATGAAATTTGTAACTTAATAGAGTTAGAAATATGAAAAAATAGACACCTCATCGGTGTACATGAACTGTTTTGTACAATGTTTATGTGCACTACCGTTCAAAAGTTAGTCTGCTTTTTTTAAAAGAAATGAATACTTTCATTTAACAAGGATGCATCAGTAAGTGACCGAAATTTACGACATAACACAAAATTGTATTGAACTTTCTATTAACCAAAGACCAAAATAAAACTGTTTTTTAACATTGATAATAATCAATCTTGAGCAATAAATAAGCATAGAGTGATTTAGAAGTAACATGATGTGACACTGAAAACTGGAGTAATGATGCAGAATTCTCTTTTGCCATCAAATGAATAAGTTATATTTTAAAATATATTAAAATAGAAAACCGTTATATACTGCAAATATTCAAGTGATCATGAACTTACTCTTTTCCCTGGCATAAACCTGAACAAATTTAGGATTTGAAACTCCACTGGCTTCTTCAGCATATAATGAAATGTTATACAGGACACCGGCTTGCAAACCTGCGAGTTCAGAATTGTTTAAGGACTTTATAATGAAACTTAGATTACATTTACATTTATTCATTTAGCAGACACTTTTATCCAAAGCGACTTACAAATTAAAACAATAGAAGCAGTTAAACTAACAGTAGGACATTATGCAAGTGCTATGACCCTGCTCAGTTTATTCTAACACAGTACATCTACATTTTTAAATGAAAAAATATAATAGAAGATAAACTGTTATTACTGTATCAAGTGCTATAATGGACATCATTATATTAACCACAACAACATAACATAAACTACTGTGTTTTTCAAACCCTTTTAAAATGATTTTAACCCTTAGATGTTAAGATCAATAGAAAAATATATTTCTTACCTTGTAGCAATGTAAAATTGTAGTCTTTTCCTAATCTCTTCCATTCTAAGTGCCCTGGGCTGTGTTGCCACTGTACAACAAAGCCCAGAATGCCCTCCACTTGCTCAATGTAATGAGACATGTTCCATGCTAGAAGCACACCGCCCCCTGCTGCTGGAACTGAATATGTTATCTTAGGAGCTAGTTTCTCTGTGACACAAACACAAAGAGAGAAATGTAGGACTTTCTTTCAGATTAATAAATAATAAATTAATTAATAAATCAAATGAATTGTTTCTCACCTGTCCATATCAAGCTCACACGTGTGGGTGGGGATGACCCAGCTGATGTCACAGCATTCACGTTAACCTCTGCTACGCTCAGCTGAAGTGTCTGATTGGTGACATGAGCTGAGCAGTTCAGTTCATGGATCTTGCCTTCTTCTGTGTAAGATAACTTGTAATATAACAAATCTCCACTGTAATTTTCTGGTTTATAGTGCTGGAAGATGCAAGAGAAATACATAGTCAGCAAGTGAGTTCATGTTGAGGGCAAAGGGATTGATAATGTTTTTTTTTTTTTCTTCCTATATGACATTTCAAACCATTCTTTTTATTCAGTTCTTTCAATGACCTGCCTGATGTGGCTCACAATGGGACTGAATGATTAATTTACAAACTATGATCTACACAAACTCACTGGCTACAGCAGTTCTCGAGTGGGATAGAAAAAGTTAGTTTCAGTCTGTTCCTCACATAAAAGCTATTATAATATAAAGTGAGTGTACAGACTAATAATACCCAGCTAACAGGGAACGTTCTCAGAAGATTCTGTCAAGATTCTCTTAAAGTTATGAACAAATGTTTTTCCATTTGTGACTTTAATATAGAAGTTTGTTCAAAGTTATCAAAACCAGATTACCACATCTGGTTATCAAGTTATCAAAGTTATCAAGTTATTTTACTGAGGTGTTTTATTATAGGTCATTTTTACCCATTTTAACCTCCATCATCTGTAATGCGATGCAATGTGGTTAATAATAGCTACATTTCCTTGGTTTGAAATAAAAGACAGACACTGATGTGACGATTGGATTGTCGGAGGTTTGTAGCTGTGTACTTTTAGAGAAAATCACGTATTCAATGAGGAGCAGGAGTTAATTATTTGATAAAATTTGGAAACCCTTTTTGAATTATATGAAAATTGTGCCACATAATTTGATTTGATAGAGTTTATTTCCTAACTATTTTATATTGTATCAATTTCCTTTTTGTTAAAAAAACAATAAAATTTTTTTTTTAAAATCTTTAATTTTTTTCCACAAAAATTATTTTTTTTTTCTGAAACGTATTAGTTCATGTAACATTTTTTAAATGTAATATGCAAATCAGCATATTAGAATGATTTCTGAAGGACCGTGCTAAAGACTAGAGTAATGATGCTGAAAATCCAGCTTTACTATCACATGAATAAATTATATTATAAAATATATTAAAATAGCAAACTGTTATTTTAAATAGTAAAAAATACTTCACAATATTATTTTTGATCAAATTTAGCCTTGGTGAGCATAAAAGAAAACATTTATTTGATAAAAAATGTATCAACCCCAAACTGTTTACGGTTGTGTAGCTATATTGAACAGTTTTTCCTTTGAAATGAAACTCCTTAAAGAAGTAGGTCACTTTTCAAAAAACTTTTGCTGATAATTTACTCACCCCCATGTCATCCAAGATGTCCATGTCTTTCTTCAGTAGAAAAGAAATTAAGGTTTTTGATGAAAACATTCCAGCATTTTTCTCCATTTATTGCACTTCAGTGGGAACCAAACGGTTCAAGGTCCAAAAGACACTTTCAAACTGCAAACTGTTCAAAGGGCTTTAAACTATTTCAGACGATGGATAAGGGTCTTATCAAGCGAAACGATCGCTCATTTAATAAATAAATAACAAAGTTTAAGTTTTATAAGCTCAAATGCTCGCCTTGCTCTGTCCTTGCTCTCTCCTTGCTCTCCCCTGTTCGAACTCGTTCATCAAAATGAACAAATCTTTTTCCGAGGCATTTGGTTCATTAAACGAACGAAATGAATGAATTGACTCGTAAAAAGGAAAAGATACTTAAACATTGTTTTTTTTTTTTTTTTTTTTTTTAAATGAGTGATCGTTTCACTTGAAAAGACCCTTATTCATCGTCTGGAATCGTTTAAAGCCCTTTGAACATTTTGCACTGAAACTGTGTTTTGGACCTTGAACCGTTTGGTTTCAAAAACCTTAATTTCTTTTCGACTGAAGAAAGAATGACATGGACATCTTGGATGACATGGGGGTGAGTAAATTATCAGCAAAAGTTTTTTTCAAAAGTTAACCACTCGTTTAATACTTTCATTTTATGATTTTTCTGTCCAGTAGGTGGTGCTGTTACCTTCCACAACACTGTGACATTCTGAAGTCCTTGTGTACTGGTCCCGTTGATGACTCTCCATGCATCAAGTTTGTGTGAGGGTGCTAGAGCATTTTAAATCAATTTTTTTTATCAAAACATTTGCAGGTAAAACACATTTAAACTAACTTCATCTGACTATTAAAAATGTAAAAATAAATGTTAATCAAGTACCTATTCCAGGGTTGGTTGTATTGAAGGGATGACTCCACATGCTGCAGTTTGTTGAAGTAACACACACTCTCAGCTCTAACTGATAGAGCACCAGCGGCTTTAAAGTTGCCTGCATCAAAATGCATCCAGCTCGGAGCTCTCTTACTGTTCCCAGGTCCTGATCAAATACAAGAGCAAAATTTAACTTGCTAATGGACAACTTGCTTTAAACCAGTACACATTTTTCACAAATCCCCTCACCCAATCCTGGTCATTATGCGCTCTTCTGAACCTTATACTTGGTTTCAGTACATCTTCTGAGCCATTCCAGTATATTGTAGGAAAAAGAGCACCATTTTCAAACACAACTTGTGTTATCTCTGGAGTGCTTGGAATCACTGAATAAAAACAATGTCATTAAATCAACATATGATTGAGGCTATAGACAAATATGCACAGCTCTGGTATGTCAAAACATTATACCACTTTTACTGAGCAGAAAAAGAGATCATGATATGATCAAAAAGGAAAGTGCTTCAGAAATGAGTTGGTGTGTGTAGTTTAGTCTCTCACCAATGTCCCAAATCGAGAAGGGGAAATTATAGTGTGACTCTCCTAATGCATTTTGACCTCTTACATGGACTGTGTAATTCAGGTTCTCATCAAACAGCGATCGTTTAATAGAGAAATTACGGCCCTGGTCCATCTTATACAGGAGAAATTGAGATGTACTGTTGCTTTGCAAAGAGAGAAAGACATTGAAGAAAGATAAAGTATAAGAAAGGCTGTTTCGATTTTTAATGTTTGAGAAAAGACAGTCTCATTCTATATTACTAGACATACTTGATGTCATCAAACTGTCCAAATAGGACATACTTACTAAAATGTCACGCTGAAGTTTGTAGATAAATGTGTTTCGGTTGTGACCGTCAGAGAGCAGTTAACAAACTCTGAATGTTGGTATGTGACGCAGCTGATATTCGGTTTACCTGGAGGGTCTAAAGCAGAAAATGAATTAATAGCTGATATTATTAACCAAAAACTGTTAACTGTAAATGTTCACAACTATTCATAATTTTGAACAAAAGAAAAACAAATTATTAGCATCATAAAGGCATTATTACAATATACTTTCACGCATATTCAAATAATTAGAAATGTCACAGAACTTCGATTCATGTATTTTCTTATATATTTATATTTCATGTACATGAACTAAACATGTAGAGTATTTTTTCTTCTTTTAACCCTTAAAAATCATTTACATTTAGTCGGATTGATTCAGTCAATACATTTTTTGTCTTTAATAAAATATGGAGATGTTCATGTAATACAGATAAACAACTACAACTTACAGCCAGCTTGGAGATCTCTGCCGCAAACATTGTGCCATGTGTCTCCCTCCTTCACCTTGCAGAGTAGAGAAAATTTGGGCTGATTGATGAATATTTGTGTTTTTATTACTGAGCAATTCATTGCTTTGAAAATGGTCTTTCTGTTATAATCTATGGCAAAGAGTCTGCCACAGTGCCCAGTGTCTGATTGGCAGACTACAGTCAAGTTGGAGCCCATGGGGATGACATCCGAGTCTACTATCAACTTTCCAACACATCTGATTGTGTAGCAGTCTAAGCAGAGAGAGAGAAAGCACTATTATTATAAGCTTGATCATGGAACGCATCAATATAACAATCACAATAACTTAACTCACCACAGAATTTGCTGCTGAAGAGGAGTAAAAAGACCAGTTGCCAGACTCTGATGACAAAATCCATGTCATACCTTTCTGGGTTATCAGTGAATATTGAATCAAATACTTCATGCCTAGTCCTTCAGTTTGTTCTGCCTTCTCTGAAACAAACCAGCATGTCATCAGAAAGAAATGAGGTTACCTTGCATGAGGATGTCGCATAAAAGGGGTCACATCTGCGCCCATATAAATATCAAAGCATAAAAAAACCCACCAAAGTAGAACGTTACCAATGATACGCTTGCAATATGTTTATACAGTCAGCATTCTCATAAGCGATAGGCTACTTAATGTTACAAGCGTAGTCTTTTTTTTTTTATGTCAACCTAGTTTTCTCAGACTTGCCTTGCTCTTTTAAGGGCCAATGACCTAGATCTGTGGTATTTTTGCCTGTACTGAAACTCTGAAAGTCTGTTTTATCCTACTTACTAAACCACATTTTTAGTCAGCACCGTTTATGTATTATGTGCAATTAAACAGTCAGACTCTGTACAGCAAACGTGAACTAAAATGCGCAGATATTACATTAACTTTACCTTTGACGTCATACATTACAGAATAATGTTGAAAAAAATATGTAATTGAAAGATATCATAAATTATATCTAGGCAGAAGAAGGGCATGTGTCAGCTATATTGTAGAAAAATACTTTTACAAACCTTTCGTAATGCACTCAGAACAGTGATTTCTCCATTTGGGCTCCTCTGCTGTTGCCATCAAAACCATGTATCAGCTGCTTTACATAACATCAGGTCACTTTAGGAATATGAAAACAATACATTTTAATTCAGCAAATCCTTGTCTTCGCATCTTCATACCTGTATTTTACAAAATAGCTCTGTTGATATCAAAAATATACTTGAACGTAGCCTACTAAAGAGAAAAATATGAAGTTTTGGAACATCCAAAATAAGCCATGTCCTCAATGCGTTCCCTCTCGCATGTGCTTAGCGTGTGAAAACAACACCACAGAACAACCTTCCTGTCTGCCCTAGATTTTTGATCTCTTTATTCTTTAGTTTCCATCTTCAACTTCAAAGTGTTATGGGGAAAACCCACTGACAAATAGATATGGAGAATTTGAGATAAAGAGTCATTTAAAGAATGCACGAAATATGAGTATAATAAGTAGAAGTGTTTATAATAATAAACAATACAAATAATTAACTCCACATAAATGGTGGGAATGTTTACTGTATAGGTGTGGGAAATCAGAAAAGAACAAAACCAAAGAAAACAACGTGGTTAGTGCCAGACCCACAATAACAGTTTTTTACATATAAACCACAGGAAAGACCATGTCTTACATAAAGTAAGGAGGAATAAAATAAAGAAATATTAAGATGACTAATTATTTGTATGTTAAAATGTAATACATTTCCTTGTTACTCATATCCTTTGTCACATTGATTGCACAATTGCTGACCTATGTACTGATTTTATCTCAGGAGTCATATATCTTTAAAAGTCATCTATCTCTGTTAGACTCTTTAAATCTTTTGAAGCAGGGAGAAAGATTCATAACCTATAATAATGGATGATTTATCAAATATCACATAAAAAAAATAATGAAGAAAAGAAGTCAAGAGAGTTTAAAGAGCAACTTAATCATATGTCCTCATTTTGTAATATAAAATCAAGCGTGCACAAAATATGTGTGTGTGTGTGTGTGTGTGTGTGTGTGTGTGTGTGTGTGTGTGTGTGTGTGTGTGTGTGTGTGTGTGTGTGTGTGTGTGTGTGTGTGTGTGTGTGTTTTGACCTCAATTCGTTTTTCAGAAAATTAGTCAGCACCAATCAGTTAATACCTAGAAAATGGAGCCCTGTTTAAAATATCTCAGGGACGATCTTGTGAGCCGGATCCAGTCCGTATCCACACCACATGGTTGGACCTGGACCCCAAGACAACCACAACAGCCCTGAATGTCAAGCAGAGACCACAACTAGACAAACTGTATGTGCAGAAGACCTCATCAATATGACAGCCATCAGTACAGATTCTCAATAAAAACAACAAGAACAGACAAGTCCTCTGCATAGACCCATATAATGTATCCTGATCTTTAAGCAGAAGGAGCTGAATACTCTGAATAATATCAATCCACCATTCTGACTTGTGATGCAGCCAGGAATCACACCATGTTGGTTCGTTTGGCCAGAGGAGTACTGGGCTCCTGGCTGAGCCCGATTCTCACAAGGTTTATTTTAATATATGAAATTTAATTAGTCAAAACGTTTAGAATATATAAGCTTATTCGTTTTATAGCCATGGCTCTAATAGGTTACATGTTACAATAGGCTACAAATGGTCTAGAATTTTAAAAGGTTTATCAAAAAACTCAAAATGGCTTGACTTGAAAAAAGAATTTTGATTATGGTTGTGGAGATATTGTCAAAACATGAAACACTGAATCTGTTTGTATACAATATTGTATTTGGCTATATGTTAGCTATATATTTCAATACATAATTTAATGTAGTGAGTATTAAATGTTTTCAATTTCGCAACACATTTAAAAAGTAGAAATTAGAAGTGATAAGTCTTTCGATTTTCTCTAAGAAACTCTAAAATCGGCTCTATGTTTATGATCATGTCTGCTCCTTCAACAGGTGTGGACCAGTCACCTCCAAAAAAAGCAGAAAGCCAGGGACCAACTGTTGGAACCAGTCAGCTTATTTATAAATGTTTATATTTTATATGAATGTTTAAAATAAATAAATAAACTGTCTCTATAGGCTAAAAGTGTTAAAAAGACCCTAAGCAGAAGATTATAACAAAGTGCAATTCCCACATCCCACAACTAATGGTTGACTACAATCGTTGTATAACACTACAGTTTCACTACACATTTTCTTTCAGTTGTCTATTGTTTTCTTTATGACAGATTTCAGTCCAAGACAAGAAACTTGAAAATCTTGGGATCTTTTATTTATTGGGGTGCCTATCAAACGACCCTTTCTTACGTTTATCAGTAGGCCTTTTGTTTGCAAAAACTACTTTCAACAGCATTTTCTGTTTTATTGGATTTTCCAGGTAATTTAAAATACAATGTTCCTAAAAGTTGATTCTAGTTTGATATGTGGTTATAGTTTAGTATAAGTTGTCTGGAAACATTTTGTGCTTAAATCAATGCATAAATGTTTTTATGCAAAAACAAATCTGTTTTGTTAGCTATGTTGAGCTACTGAATAATAAATATGAAAAAAACCTTTCCAAAATCTCTCCAAAATTCCAGTTCATCATGATCACCTTGCCAGTCGCTCTGTGGGTAAATAGCTTTCAGTCAGTTGCCGCAGGATGGCGACAGAGAACACCATGGTTTCGAATGTAAATGAGATGTGTCGTCACAGCATACGTAACACTGTAAACATGGCGGAAATTCAGATTTGTCAACGTGGGGAGGAAGAAAGGCGCTGCGTTCAGAATGAAGCAATGTGAGTTAGGGAATGAAGTGGCAGGGATGGCGGACCAAAAGTTAACGGTACTCTTCAAACTTTCAGCAGCGGTTTTTTATGGAATCAGCTCTTTCCTTATAGTTGTAGTGAACAAGAGCGTTCTCACTAATTACAGGTAAGAGGACTTTAAATAGAGTTACATACTCTGTATGTTACAAAGAGCTTCACTATCTGTCTTTGCAGAATAATTGGGATAGTTGGCAACTTCGTTTTTGCAGCAGTATCATTCTGTTAAGGAATAACGCTGTTTTCCATTTGCCTATTTGAAAATTTATTGTGAAACTGAGTATTTGTCTCGCAACAAATTGTTATTACAATACCTTAATGGAAAAGTCGAGTTAACCCCTTTAGACATACCATCATGTATTCTTTAGCGGTATTTTTGTACGTTAATATTAATAGTATTTTGTAGTATAGCCAATTAAGACATGTTCCTGGATCAATATATTTTGTTCATCCTAGAACAACATTCCTGATCGAAAACACTATCTCTACCCCTGAATTTAACCATAACTTATCCCTAAAATCAGAGGGAAAATATAAGACTGATGTAATAATTGAATCTTGGAACAAACTGTAAACTTGTCTCTCAAATTTAATTTGTTGTTTGGAATGTTGGTTCAGGATCAACAATGTTGATTCACAGTAGGTTGCTTGGCGAAAACACAATCATTTAACCATTTTTGTACAAGTAGTGAGCCGATTACCTGGCTGGAACAATTTTAAGGAGCTGATTATTGTTTAACTTAAGTTGCAAGAGGGTATGTAAATGATGTACATTTTAGAATAAACATGCAATTGTTAAGTGTTAAGTATGGACTACTAAAGTGAGTCATTGATTGAGAATAACATTTCACAATCAATAGAACATTGCATGTGAGAGTCTATTTTTATAATAGCAATCACAAGTTAGTAATAATGCTACTTTTACATTAAAAACATACTAAACAAAACCTCCACACCTTCAGCCTTTGCTAAAAGCAGTCTTTCCAAACAGGTTCCCCTCTTCAATATGTGTTGGCATTGGGCAGGTAAGTTTCTGTTTTTTTCAGATACAAGTTTTTCTCACTTGTCGGTGCCATATATTGGACTTTACACATTAATAGAGCAGAGCAGCATTTACACTGTGTGACATTCCTCTGCAGATGCTGGCAACGGTTGTTGTGTTACGGGTGGGAAAGGCCCTCCGAGTGATCACCTTCCCTGAGTTTGATGGTAGCATACCAAAAAAGGTGAGGAGTGCTAGTTCATTAAACTTCTGCATGTTGTCACGTGTTCGTCCTTTAACAGGTGTGGACCCCCCCATCCAAAAGAACACATGTCTACTCTAGGACAACTGTGCAAGCTGCTTTGTAATGGGTTGTTCTCATCTTGCTTGTTCAATATCTAGCTTCTTGTAATTGCAGACGTTTCCGCTACCTCTTCTATATGTGGGAAATCAAATAACAGGACTCTTTGGAACAAAAAGACTTAAGTATGATACAGTACCAGTCTTTAAAAACATTTCTGCCTTTTTTATGTTATACATTGATATAAAGATATACTCATAATCATTAAAAGTTTTTCCTTCCTTCAGTCTGCCAATGTTTACAGTATTGAGGAGGTTTTCTATTCTCTTTACAATGGTGGCGGAGGTTATCTTGTTAAAGTAAGTAAATGTTCTCTATTTACTATGGACAAGTTTCTGTTGGCTTACATGTAATTAATTAACATTGATTATGATAATAAAACAATCAATGATTATGTTCCTTGTTACAGGAAGAAATTCTCTCGACCAGTTCAGCTGACAGTATTTACTATGATTTTAGGGGCCTTTGTAGCTGCAAGGTAAAAAAAAAACGTTCCCACAGTGACGCATTGTTTTGACCAGTACAATTCAGCCTTATCTTTGTTGAAGTATGTGGCTATTCACTACTGTACGGAGTAAAGTTAATGTTTGCAAAAAGTGTCAACACAGATGTTAATTATAAATTGAGTATGAGGGGAAGACTGCAATCATTTCTGTGCGCATTTAATGACATATCTTATGTACAAGTCTTTGATAAGTGCTTTTATATTTCTTGTGCAGTGCTGACTTGGCATTTGACCTGCAAGGGTACATGTTCATTTTAATGAACGATGTCTTAACTGCTGCCAATGGAGCTTTTGTGAAACAGAAACTTGACTCTAAGGTAAGAAAGGCAACGCATTCACGATCAAGTCTACTCAAAGACCTCGAGTGCTCCCTTAAGCAGCTGTTCTCTGTTGTCTTTAATTGAGAAATATTGCTTTTCTGTGCTTGCACAAAATTAAGCAACTCCTCATACTTTGCAATAACTGAATGGTCTTAATTTTAACCCTACATTTTCTGAATTGCCATTTATGTTCTGAATCTCACAAAGTAATTCACTGCAAAATGTTATTTTGCTTTGCATCGTTTTTTTTCAAGGTTTTTGAGGATATGTCTCACAACCTCTCCATGCCTGCATCTGTCTAATTTGGTGTTCTCCATGTGACAGGGATTAGGAAGCATGTTGTCCTCATTTTAAGAGTTAATAAGCTTATTTATTTTGCTATCCTAACTTCAATCTTACCAGAACAGACCTGCAACCCCTTTTGGATTTTAAAACTGTCGAACTACTGTTTTTATCGTTTTTGTGTTGAGTGCTTTCTCATCTGTACTTTTGCTGCATCCAATTCGAGTAAAAGTAGTTCACATATGCATGTTCTAACTGTTTTAAGCGGAGACTTCAATTTATTTATTACATTGGTTGAATTTGTTGAAATGGAGAGTGCTTGGCAACCTGAGTGGTGTTTATTGCATTACCCCACTGACTGACTTGGATTGAATGTGGACTGATATGTCTTCTATTTGAGGAACTCCAGATGAACAGCTAGTAGTTTTATGGCTGTTACAGTTTTCATTGAAGAAGGTGGACTACATAGAAAGATTTATCAAGATAACTGAAAACTTCAACAATGAAGCCAAGATTATGCTCAGTTCCTGAAAAAAGACCTGTGGCTGTCTACAGCTGTTTACATATCATCTGGTTCTGTTTTAGCTAAAGGGCAGTTAGAATAAAGGGTGTGAGAGAAGAAGGAATCATGATATGGCATTACTGTACCTTATTTTTCTGTCTCTGTTTTTTTCTTGTTGTCTTTCTGTTCAATAGGAGCTTGGGAAGTATGGCCTGCTCTATTACAATGCTTTATTTATGATACTCCCAACTCTGCTTTTAGCACACATCACTGGAGATATTGACAAGGTAAGTCTCATGAACACACACACAAAAAATAAATAAATACATTCAGTCCAAGCACAGGCTGGATATAGGCTTTTTTAGTTTATTGTTATGTACAACGCCTCACAGCCATTTCATATCACATACCCATCACTTGATTGTAACACTTTCTTTTCCTTCCTTTTTGTTTTGTTTTTAAATGCTTGCTGTTTAAAGGTTTAGTTCACCCAAAAATGAAAAATCTGTTAATTAATTGCTCGCACTTATGTCTTTCCAACCCGTAAGACTTCCGTTCATCTTCAGAACACAAATTAATATATTTTTATTGAATCTTTCTGTCTCTCCATTGACAGCCTACACAACTACCACTTTCAAACCCCAGAAAGGTAGTAAAGACATCTAGTGTTGACTTTGTCGACGTAATCGACCATGCGAATTATTCGACAGCAATTTATTTAGTCGACGTGTCGTTTTAAAATTGATCACATATTTGTTATTGGTCTCCCGTCTCTAACGGCTCACTATAATTAACACCAGTCAGTGCGTTGTGGGCGCCCTGCTGGTTAATTTGCTATCCTCTTCCTTCCCCCTCCTCCTCCTTCACTGCGTTGATATGAAAAATTGGCTTTATACACAGCTGCACTACTTCCTGAACTTCAGCCAGCTCCTTGTTTCCTGTCTACCATTATTGGACAAACAGATTAATTCGGGTGTGCCTGACCTCAGTAGTCACGGCAACAATAATCAGACACCTGGATTAATCAGGTGTGTCTGATTTATTGTTATTGTTAAAGGGACAGAAATTTGATAAAAAAAAATTAAATCTTAATTTAAATTCTTTTTGGGTAAACTTTAACACTTTAAACAAGTGGATCCCACAACTGTTTAGCTTATGGCTCGTTTCCACTGAGTGGTACGGTACGGTACAGTTCGGTTCGGTTCTGCCAGGTGATCTTTGGTCTCGTGAATCTATAATTCGTTCCCTGGCCAATAGTTTTGGCAGAAGGCTACGTGAAGTTTCATATCTTTGAGCGCTGAATTTGTATATTTGACTGACTGAATTGTTTCTTGATTTTATTTAAGCTTTACTGTATATCTTTTTGTACTTTTTATTTATACTTTTATAATGGCTATTATTGATCAAACTGAAATTCAACAAAAAGAGATAGTTTTGTCATTTTTTTGAAAATTTTATTACCAGATCATCTGTAATGTTGTTTATTGCAACATTTGTACCAATGCGATAGCCTATGCAATAGCCTACATTACATTACATATTGCCTGGAATATGTTTTAATATTTTTAAATTTAAACGAAAAGAGGCAGGGTTTTTTTATATTCAGTTTTGTTATAAATATAACGTTACATAGGCTACATGCAGTGAATATAATCAATAGGCTATGCGTTGCCTGAACCATATTTGTGTGCTTTAGAATGTTTAAAATGTATTGAAATGAAATCGAAAAGAAGCAGAGTGGTGTTTTATAACATATTTCGTTTTATTGTTGCCTAAAATGAACATAACCGGAGTCATAGCCAGAGCGAGCAGAGTGCCCCGTTCAAGAACGCGCTGTTCCATTAACAGAATTACTGGACTCGCGTCCTCGGGATCATTCTCCTGAGTCAGACTTTGCGTTGGCTTCTTGGAAACGCAGAATGCCAGCGCTTGTTTCTAGTGACAAACATGCCGAGAAGCAAGAACAAGATCTGCTGTCTGTCATCCGTTGTTGTTTACTATGTTGCTTTCTTCGCGCGAAAATGACGTCGATCGCTTCTTTCCAGCATACCAGGGTACTGTTGGCGGTGGAACGCAAGCCTGATCATGCATGGTGTACCCGACCCGTACTGTACTGTACCGTACTGTACCGGACCCCTCAGTGGAAACGAGCAGTTGTAGGTGCTCTAACCCTGTTCCTGGTGGCACACCAACATTGCGCGTATTCTTTAGCCATTTCTCAATATGCTTTCTTGTCTGTACTTGTGTTTTTGTGGACTTGTGAAACGTCATCAGTCGATGCCCAAGTACTGTTCCAATTCAAAGTGTTCTTGATTCGCCCCGTTTACCGAGGATGCATCGAGAGGTGACTTGTGTGCCAGGTATCCCAAAATGTATCTCGCACCAACCAAATCCGTGAAATATCAAAATATACTGTTATTGTGTCATGACATGTAATTTTAAGAGTGTTTCAGGTGAGAATGTGATTGTTTAAATCTCAAATCTATGGTTTATTTATAAAGATAGCGCCTATTTTAAAAATGCATCTGACGTTTTCGAAGTTCTGACATCCAAGCCTTCACCGGCGCCCAGCGCTCTTCAACCCCGACTTGGACAGATTTTCCTCGGCTAGTACTTCTGACGTTTGCCGCTGGCTCTGATCTCTCAAGTCTAGTTGATAAACTTGACGTAAAATTCGTCTTGTGTATAAGTCTATCTTTGGTCTCATTAAACTATAGTTTGTTCCATGGCAAAAAAATTAGTTTTTTGAAGTTTCATAAATTTATATTTAGGCTATTTAACTTTAACAACATTTTTCACATTATCTTCACTATATGAGCAATAAAATAAAATTGCACAACCCTGTCTCTGTTTGATAAATGTGAATAAAAATCAATTTTCATATTTTTAAAATGAAAACAAAAAGATCAGGTTCATTTTGTTAGCCTATAAATATATGCAGTGAAAATAATCGGTTTGCCTGAACCACATGACCATTAGCCAATATGTTGATTTTTTTTTTAAATGAAAAGAGGCAGAGTGGTGTTTTATAACATGTTTCGTTTTATTGTTGACGAAAAGAGGCTGAGTTGTAGCATGTTTCGTTTTATTGTTGCCTAAAATATACATAAAGAGATAACGCAGTAGCCAGAGCGTGCTGATATGAGTGATACGATCAAGTACGCTCTGTTCCATTTGCAGAAGAACCGGACTTGCGTCCTCTCGTCCTTGGGAGTTCGTTCTTCTGAGTCGAACTTGGCAAGTCCGAAGTTTGCGTACTTGGTATTGAGAAACAGCTTTTGTCTCCCGTGTTGGGAGTAACGCATTACAAAAGTAATACATTACAGTAACATATTACTTTTTGCTGTAACGCAGTAGTGTAAGGCATTACTAATCAATTTTCAGTAATATTTTACTCGTTACATGTTCAGTGAGGCTTGTATTACAGTTGTATTACAGTGTATTGTCTGCTTTTACTTCTTAAAGGCAACAGACTGTGTGAAAGTTTTAAAGCAGTCTTTTAGTGCCAGGTCAGAGCGGTCGCGTCTGTAACATTGTTTTTTACTCATAAATGCGAACACGAAAACTAAAATAAAATGAATATTTTAAGTTCTATGGAGACTGGAGAGCCAACCCTTTCTCATCCGATTTGCGCAGTGTAATTAACAGAATTACAAAAAATATATTTTGCCTTCTATTTTTTTGTCACGCATGAATGTGTGTCTTTTCCCTAATATTAAAAATAAAACATAGACTGATATTTGTCTAATGTCTGGAGTCCTTTAAGGAAGTAGCCTATATACGTTTCAATACATGAATTTTCTGAGAATTTTTATTTCAAGTTTTGACTGCAAATGTCATGTCCATAATGCTGGACTTCCCCAATTTTAAATAATTTATCCTCAACTAGTTTTGTGGTGTAGGTCTACGTATTTTATAATGTTAACTTCAAATAATACTAATAGCCTAATTTAAAGATAAGGCAGCATTGGATATGGACGGTAAGGAGAATAACGCTGGAGTTGAAAGAGGTGTGTCGCGATTCTGTAGGTTCGTGGATGTGGCGAATCGCGATTTTGGTTTCATATTGCATATCGTTACAGCCCAAAAGTTAAGTTCTACTTAGTTATTTTGGTGAAAGTAACTCAAAAGTAATACATGAGTAATGTAACGCATTACAATTCTGGGACAGTAATATTGTAAGGTAATGAATTACTTTTAAATAACAGTAACAAGTAATACCTAATGTATTAGAGTTTGGAAGTAACTTGCACAACACTGCCCGTATCAAACACGCCTTATTCAACTCATCAGCTCATAATCACATGGGTTAATGAACTGATGAGTTGAATCAGGTGTGATTGATTAGGGAGACAAAGAATAGTGCAGTGTTGGTGTGCCGCCAGGAACAGGGTTGGGAAACACTGCGCTAGGCATATTTTGTCCTTGATTGGTTTCCCCTTTGTTGTCGTTGAAAAGAAAGTAAAAGTGACGCACGTTTGTAAAAATTTTACCGTGAAATGAGTGTCCTGTGCCTTTTTTTTAAATCAACACATCAATCATTCTCCCGTGACCCACCCAAAAGTAATTGGTAGGTTATTTTTTTAATTACTTGGCCCGTCCCAACTTGTGAATTTTCCGCATCACTAGCCTACACTTCGCTATAATTTAAGACGATATTTACATTTTAATTGCTTCATCTATTTATCTTTTATAATTTGTTTGCTGTTTGTTTAATGTTTGTCTTTGTAGGCTATTCTGTTTTTTTTTTTATATATATATGTACACCCAACTGCCTGTGTGCCACTAGTTCAAGAACAAGAAACATTATATGTATATATAATCATATAGCATATGATTATTTATTGTAATATAAATAAATATTATAGGCTATATATATATACTTTTTTTTTCCCTCAAGTAATGGCCGTCATGGATATTGGCTCATTAATATAATGTTTCTTTTTCTTGAGCTAGTTGCACACAGGTAGTTTGGTCATGCTCAGTTACATATAAGATATTGTTAAGATATCTAGTTTTTTCTAACAGTCCCATCTCTCAACAAGACCTCATGCATACCCATAGATGATCTGGCAACCACAAACACACCATCTGCTCAGCTGCCTTGAGCTGAGCTCACATTGCCAGGGAACACACACCATAAGTCGTTTGGAATGACTGTGCACGCTTGTCATAAATTCTTTTGAAATCATAGCAAGCTGACTGAGATACATTTCAGCATGTCTGTTCCTGCCTGAATGCTTTCCAATGAAGAAATAACTGCAATTTCTTAGTCAAAAAGTGTGCTAGTTAAATAAGCAGTGTGAGCACAAGGCTCAGTTGTTAGGGAGGTTAGGATGACAGGGCCCTGCTCCATGAATACCTCATTTTATTTAGCTCAGTTTGTTCACAGGGAGGCCCTAGTTTATTTGGCAGGCACTGCTTCAGGAAGGAGAGAGCACAGGAGGCAGTGTGTCTATGCACAAAGCCACCATTATACCAGTCAGTGTAACTATCAGATTGAATGTAGTAGCTTATGAAGTTTTATTCTTTAGGTATATTCTTTTTAGGCGAGTCCTTCACCTGTTTTAAGAGTTTTTAGATTTCTGTTGTTTTTAACCATCCATTTGAATAGATTTTTTGCAATTGTAATGAAAACAATTCATTGACCTACATGTTTATCTTACAATGTTTTTATAGTGGGTAATGTTTTTTTCATGCATCATTAATGTATTTTTTCCCTCCTTAGGCTTTCGATTATGAAGGCTGGTCAGATGTGTTTTTTATGAGTCAATTTATTCTCTCTTGTATAATGGGGTAAGTTGAAATAAAAACTTGTATTTTGTAAATATTGGGACTGTCAAAGTTGATGCATCCTGTTAATATGTTTAATGCTGTTTATGCAGTTTGACATAACTGTTTAATTAAATTTGGTGTGATTACTAAAACTGATTGCCAATAAAACAGTCATTTTAATTTTCTATTTGTATGGTGTAATTGGCATCAAAATTCAACAAATGAATTATCACCAAAAATGAAACCCCATTATAAAAATGCAAACACCAGCAGGTTCTTTACAGATATAAGTTTAAGTCGATAAAGTGCTAAGGAAGATAATTTAATTAATTAAATGCATTTTCTCATGGACTGCTATCAGTACTTTAAAGCCCCTGATTATATATTTTCGAATTGTGTATTAAGGTGCTGTCACATTTACCCTTGTTCGCAAATCTTTGCAGGACAAATCCAGTCATTTTATTGGGAATCTGCATGTTTTGGGGTTTCCTTTGGAGGCAAAAACTTTCCCTCACACATTAAGCTCATGTTGGTCATGCAAATTCATTGCACTGACCAACAGAAAAGCTGCTTGGTTTGAAAGTGTTAGCTGTGCTTTTAAATTGACAATTGACCTTTTTTGCCAGCCATATTTCGCCAATGTAACCGCACCTTTAGATTCATGATTTTAAGAATTCATCATTCAGCCACATTCATTCTATCTTCTGTTTCTTCATTTGCAGGTTCATTTTAATGTACTCCACTGTACTTTGCACTCAGTATAACTCTGCGCTAACTACTACCATTGTCGGCTGCTTAAAGGTAAGAATGTTTCTTAAACATACCAAGACACAAGATGCTGCGTTTGCTATATTAATGACTTTTCTGTCCCTGCAGAATATATTAGTGACATATATTGGAATGGTGTTTGGTGGAGATTACATTTTCTCATGGACTAACTTCATTGGTCTGAACATCAGGTATGAAGTGAGCTTTTCCCTGAAGGAAACAGATGGGGGATGCCAGTGTTTCCCCTAGGATTTTTTTTGCAGGGGGGGTGGTAGACCCCCGAAACTTCTAGTGCCGCAGAGCGGGCGTGTTATGGATATGTGGTGGGTTAGGTTCACAATATTTATAGGTATTTAGCAGTGATGATGTTGGGATTTTCTAGCTAATTGCCTAAACAAAATATGATGACATAATATAACAATATTTAACGACAAAGTTTTAAGTGGCTTCATAAATTAATTAAAAACATTAAATTAAGCAAAACACACCTGATGCACATTTAGGGCCCTATGAAATCGGTTTTATTTATTTTTTCTTCCAAAAATCAATGTTTTTTTCCGTTTTAATTAAAAAAAAATGTTGGACTCCATTTTAATGGTTGAATAAAAAGCATGTCTGATTAATTGATATCATTAAACTTACAAATATTAGACTTGTACAACATTTTAAAAAACACATGAAATTATTTTTTTTTCTTCACACAAATTTGGTGGTGTTTTTTTTTCTGTTAATCAAAAACATTAATTTATTTTAATCATATGAAATTAAACTTTTTGTCAAACAATGTGTTCCACAATGAGCTTTGGTGTTAAAATTAAAAGATTAGAAGTTTTGATGGCAACTTATTTGTATTAGTGTTAGTGTTATTATTATTATTACATTGAGACGTATCTACTGTACAACAGTAATGTATTTCCTGGCAAGTTAAACCGGACTTTAATTTTCACGGGTTGCTGTGAAGACCTTTGAGTTTCTGTACTTATGACATGACGATAGTTTTCTCAAATGAAGCAGTTAAATGCTCACAAAGTGGCTTTCAAAGTGGATCTAGAGACTGGAGATGAAGTTCATGCATTCGTGTCCTCATATAGGCAAAAAACAGCTCAAGCGTCACATGTGCACCATTCATTCACATCGTCTGCACCATTCATTCACACTGAACATGCAGGATTTGTATTTAAATAGTTTTTTTGCGGTTTAATAATCACACACGTCTTCATAGCGATTTAATTTCAAGTGTATTGAACTGGTATTTATTTAGAAATATTTAGACAAATACCGGGAAATTCACTTTTTTTTTACTGGATTCCGCGATAACGTCCGCGTTTTCATATCATATAGGGCTCTACACATTCGTTGTGCTTTATTTTATATAAGTAGAGTTTAAGCAACTTGCTTTTGTGTAATTAAAAGGTACGCCGTCATTTTTATTTTACTCCAATGCACTGCCCTAAATACAATCCTCCCACAGTTCCCAGGAGGACTTGAACGCAGGAACTTAAGGGCATGACGTCCAAAATAAACATGGTAGGGGAACACTGGATGCATGAATTCATTGTGATGCTAATGATAAATGTATATGTCTTTTCAGTATTGCTGGCAGTCTGGTGTATTCCTACATTACCTTCACAGAAGAGCAGACCAACAAACAGAGTGAGAATGCAAACAAGCTAGAGGTCAAAGGGAAAGTGGCTGTATGACCAATGGTTGGATGCTGCGAAGTTTTTTTGTATTTCTTGCCAGAGAAAGTAGGCAGAAGTCACTCCTAGGATTTTTTGGTTTGTTTTTGTGATATGAAGAAGATCTTGACTGTAAAAGCTACAGTAGGTGCAGGCAGGACGTTTCAAATGAAAGAGCTTCAAACATTCTGGAATATACACTCACATACAGGATTATTAGGAACACCTGTTCCATTCTCAATAATGCAATTATCTAATCAACCAATCACATGGCAGTTGCTTCAATGCATTTCAATCTCCTGAACTCCAAACTGAATGTCAGAATGGGAAAGAAAGGTGATTTAAGAGATTTTGAGCATGGCATGGTTGTTGCCATGCTCAAAAGTATTTTACAATCTGCTCAGTTACTGGCATTTTCATGCACAACCATTTCTAGGGTTTACAGAGAATGGTGTGAAAAGGGAAAAACATCCAGTATGCGGCAGTCCTGTGGACGAAAATGCCTTGTTGATGCTTGAGGTCAGAGGAGAATGGGCCAACTGAGTCAAGCTGATAGAAGAGCAACTTTGACTTAAAAATAACCAATTGTTACAACCGAGGTATGCAGCAAAGCATTTGTGAAGCCACAACACGTACAACCTTGAGGCGGATGGGCTACAACAGCAGAAGACCCCACCGGGTACCACTCATCTCCACTACAAATAGGAAAAAGAGGCTACAATTTGCAAGAGCTCACCAAAATTGGACAGTTGCCTGGTCTGATGAGTCTCGATTTCTGTTGAGACATTCAGATGGTAGAGTCAGAATTTGGCGTAAACAGAATGAGAACATGGATCCATCATGCCTTGTTACCACTGTGCAGGCTGCTGGTGGTAGTATTATGTTGTTAGGGATGTTTTCTTGGCACACGTTAGGCCCCTTAGTGCCAGTTGGGCATCGTTTAAATGCCACGGCCTACCTGTGCATTTTTTCTGACCATGTCCTTCCCTTTATGGCCACAATGTACCCATCCTCTGATGGCTACTTCCTGCAGGATAATGCACCATGTCACAAAGCTCGAATCATTTCAAATTGGTTTCTTGGACATGTTCACTGTACTAAAATGGCCCACACAGTCACCAGACCTTAACCCAATAGAGCATCTTTGGGATGTGGTGGAACGGGAGCTTCGTGCCCTGCATGTGCATCCCACAAATCTCCATCAACTGCAAGATGCTATCCTATCAATATGGGCCAACTTTTCTAAAGAATGCTTTCAGCACCTTGTTGAATCAATGCCACGTAGAATTAAGGCAGTTCTGATGGCGAAAGGGGTCAAACACAGCATTAGTATGGTGTTCCTAATAATCTTTTAGGTGAGTGTATGTTGTTCCAGAGTAAATATTTGCCTGTTACTTTTCACTTCTGTGAAGAAGTTGTCCGTTACAAATTAATGGAATAAACTGTTTTCCTTGGCATGTTGGACACTTATGATACAATGGGTTTGATGACTGTCATTACTGTTGAAACACCCATTGTATTGCTTATTGAAGAGTTTTAAATATTTGTTTTAGTCCGTAAGACTATTTATTCTTTATGAGAGATTGTTTTATTGTTAGGATTGTAAATTGGTTTTATTGTTGGGTAAAATATTTTCCTTGCTATGAAAAGGGAGTTATTTGATACTTTTTTAAAATAGTTATTTGACAGTTCTGGTACCCTGTTGAGTTTTACATGAATGTTCATTCAAAACCTGAATGGTACATTGAATGTGAGTTTAAAATAAGGTACATGTGTGCATCTTATGAGTATCTTGATAAGCTTTAAAGAGGAAATTTTAAGCATTGTTAGTGTTAATGTTCAACTGGACAGATTCTTATAACTGCTTTTGTATTTGGGAATGGGATGCAGTATCTCCGTTTGCTTTGTACTGATGGAATAATGGTTGTTTAAAGGCAATTAGTGTAGTAATTGCACTTTAACAGTTTACAGCTTTTCTCAGTTGTCAGTGATTTAAACATGGGTATTCATTTTTGCAATCACATTGAAATAGAAGTTACAAGAACATTTCAGTATTTTGATCTGTCTTTGTTAAACATTATTATTGTTGGCATGAATCAGAAAGATTTTTTTTTCTTCTATTACTTGTGTTGGCATTTTGGATCATTTGATAACATCACTGGTTTCTCAGTAATGTTTTGTGCTAAACATATTTTACATCTGGATATCCCGATGTATTCAGCAGTTATTAAATGAATGTCCATTCTTATTCATGTATCCACTTTTTGAAGAATTTGTTTGTCCATTGCCTAGAGATTGTTTTATAAATAAAGTGCATTTTTGCGCTTTTTTTTTATCCTCTGATGTCTTCAAAGGCATTTGTTGCGGATGTATTTTATGTGTTCAACTTGTTCATTTTTTTTCTTTATTTTTTTTTCATGTTTTTGTACAGTTTAGTTCAAGAAACTCCTCTTTGTCAAATTCATGTCTGCAAATGCTCAGTGATTGTATTAGTGATCAACAGGAAATGTAAAACATGTTAAATAAAACCTCAATTCTGATAAATTAAATAAATGCTTTTCTTTTTTTAAAAAAAAAATTATCATCGTCTTATTTCTTCTGTGGCAATAAATTGTCTACTACTTTCCCTACAGTTGAAATCTATATGATTTGTGTTAAAAAAAAATCACAAGAATTGGCTAACAAATACAAATTAAACCGCTTAAGATTAATATTAGGGGGAACAATCATGGTAGAGGTAAGAGTAATTTGTTGAATAAAACAAAACTTGTACATTCAAAATCCTTTTCTAAAAACATGAATTCATAAGAGAACCCATGGCTTGAAAATGATAATTCTCGTGCAGTTTTTAGTTCTACAAACTGGTTGGGATTTGAAGAATCAAAACACCCATGTTGTGACTTGATACATGTAAAAAAAAAAAAAAAAAAAAAAAAAAAAAAGCTGGAAGGGGTATAACATAAACCAGTGATTCTTATGCGAAAACATAAATAAATAATAATAATAATATAAAGTAATTTAAAACGTACTGCAGAAGGTAAAACTGGCAGATTCTCAAAATATAGTTTTTTTTGTATTACATTTCTAATTACTTTATTTTGGAACTATGTTTGGATAACAAAACGAGTTCATTTAGCTAACCGACACATCTGATTTCAGGTTTTATATTACATATTTTAAAATGAGCCTAAAGAAAATAAATTTTGAAATATTCGTATGTTGATAATTACGATGTACTTGTCAACTTTTTGCAGGACTTTTATTTTGTAGGACTCACAGTAGTCCAGCTCTGCTCATTTTCAGAGTTGAGAATAAACCACATTTACTATCGCTGGCTTCACAGAACCCACAACGACAACAACTATGGCGGAGGTGAAAGAAATATTACAATTTACAGCAAATAACGCACTTTTGCGGTCAACATAGCCGTTTAATAGATGTAATTTAATTTTAAATTTTAAACGTTTTAAGGATGACGTGCTTCTTAACATTCAGCCCTGCATAGTTAGCAAACAAGTTAAGGCGCCCAATTTGAATGGGTTAGCAGTTAGCTGCTAACTTGTTGCCTCTTTGCGCTAAACTCACCTCTAGTTTATTCCTCTGTGTTTTTATTGAGTAAAACGAATACTTGTTAAATAGTTATAACCCAGACTATCATGTTATTTGGACTCCCGTTCTTTTACACGAGGTTGTATGTGGTTTAGCTTATTTGTTTATGACTGTAACTGATAATAATTCATAATCAGTTCATAATTTCATCTGTTCTCTCATGTTTTTGGTTGTTAAGTGTTGACTTATTATTTTATAGGCTCAAACATTTAAATTTAATTCTCTTTTCAGCCCTCCCTAAGTGGTTCTGGCACTGAAGGTAAAGATTTAAATTATTTTTTTGAAATTCATTTATTTTGACTTGCAAGAACAAAATTCAAGTAGGCCGTAAAGCCCACTTTCATTTTATTGTATAATATTATATAATGTGTACTTTTAATATATTTAATTTATATCAATAATATATGTACATATATATATATATATATATATATATATATATATATATATATATATATATATATATTGTATTAATATAATTCTATTCATTAATAAAAGAAATGTCTGTGATAAACAGGAGCAGATCCAGTGGTGCAGGATGACGACAGGGACTTTGATCCTTCAGCAGACATGCTCGTTCACGACTTTGATGATGAGCGGACTCTGGAAGAGGAGGAAAAGCTGGAGGGAGAGAAGAACTCCAGCACCGAAATTGATGACCTGACTCGAGTATGGGCCGCCTGTTCTTTTCTAGAATTTATGATGAGGCTCATTAAATAACTTTCATAGGTCTCAATTAACTATGGTTTTGTAGGAGGGCGATATGCCCATCGAGGAGCTTCTAAAATTATATGGCTACAGCACTGGTGGGTCTCCAGAGGAAGAGGATGGAGATGTTCAAGAGGAGGAGGATCCTTCAGAGAATACTTGCAGCAGCTATAGTAAACTCAAAGTAAAGATCTATATGAAAAACATCTAATGTATATTGTATCTTCCTAGTATGATTTTGTGTTAATAAATGTAAATCCATTTTCTGCCGTGTATGTCAGGAGGAGGAGAGGCGAGAGCTTTCTGATCAAGAGAATGAGGATGTGCAGTCGTCCAGTGATGAGCCTCCGTCCAGCAGTGTGTCTCACAGCACAGCTCAACTTATCTGGCATCGGCCATCCAATTACTTTGAAGGTTTGATTATAAAAATATTACATTATCAATATTACATATCATATCAAGCTCATTTTATACAAGAAGTGAAACAGCATGTTGTAGAGCTTAAGTATCAACTGTCATGTTATACATTTTTATTTAGGGAGGTTTTAGATATACAGTAGTCAACATTTGAAGTAGATCATGGAAAAAAGAAAACTGAGTATGGATCAATATGTGTTTCTAGACTATTGCCCCTAGTTTCCAAAAATATGAAATTAAATGATAGAATTAATAAATAAGAATTAAGAATATGTTATCACTTTGAGAAAACCAATAGAGAGAAAAAAAATATTTAAAGGTGACTGCACTATATACTAGGGCTGCAACAACTAATCGATAAAATCGATTATAATCGATTATGAAAATCGTTGTCAACGAATGTCATTATCGATTAGTTGGTCTGATTACGTCACGGGGATTGTTTACATGGAACATGCGCTTCTTACATGCGCTTCATGAGGCGCACAGTCTCTCTCCCTCGCCGCTCTACCCTGTCTCGCGCGCGCAACACGGACGGTTTGGAGCACATTATCTTCTGTCTCGCATGCGCACTCTTGATTCCGTGAGTTTGAACTAATTTGCGGGCATCAGGAAACCGCTATCAATATGCAGCATACACGAAAATCATTCACCTTTCGGTAAATTCGCCGTTTTGAAACCAAAATAGGTGACCTACGTTAATCGTGTATACTTTATGAAGCCATACTATAGTATAATGTGAGATAGAAATGTATATTTAAGTCATTAAATTCAAGTTAACCTAAGCTTTTCCCTCCACTGCGGCTGTCAGTCATTCTCTATTCGGTGTTCAAACAGCGCGTCGCGTTACAACAGTTAACATGATGATCTCTTTCCAAGATGATTCAATGTTATTATTATAATTGATCCGTAGATAAAGGTCTATGATGGTTTTGAAATCTTATTAATAGCCTTTCTTGTTCTGTCCTATCTATTATATTTTGCTTCCTCACTAAACAGCTGTGCTTTACATTTAAAACAGCTGTGCATCTGATTTTTACGATGTTTTTCATGAATGTATAACAACAATTCAAAGAGCAATGTGTAACGTTTTACCAGAGTTAGTGCTACACTTATTGTCTCTTATTTGTTCCCCAGTAAGGAATGTTTTTTTCACTAAATGTTTAGATTTTATAAAATTATTGTGCACTTGTGATATTTCTAGGCTAAGTTTTGCTGAGTTATCCACTAATCTAGTTTACAATAGCATTTTTGTCATAGGTTATGGTCATATATATTTTTTTTATTTGTTGTTTTTCTTTATAATGAAGTTATCTGTATTAAGTAGATTGTTTAACACACAAAAGAGTGTGGTTTTTAGGGTTTTATTTTGTTATAATAAACAAAAAAGAAATATAATTTTTTATCCGATTAATCGATTAATCGAAAAAATAATCGTCCGATTAATCGATTATCAAAATAATCGTTAGTTGCAGCCCTACTATATACCAAATGTAATTCTGTATGAACCCTTTATGTTAAATATGGTCAGAAAAATCTACAGATATGTTTCAGTTTGGAAATTTGAGACTGGAAGATTATGGAATTCCAAAATAGAAAATGTGTAGGAACATAAATAAATATCATTAGACATAGACACACTCTACCATTCAGTTTATCGCCATGGATTTAAGTGACAGACAGCTTGTTTCACAGACAGCTTGGATTAAGGCAGGATTAGGATTTAGTTCACTTAGTAAGGACATTTAAGTAGTTTTAATAAATGTGCCGTAGAAAAATAAAAACGTGATATTTTAATGGGTGATAATGTCTTTATTTGTTTATCTAACAGTCCTGAAAAATGTTTTCACAAAAATATTAAGCAGCACAACTGTTTTCAACATTAATACTGTATTAATAATCAGAAACGCTAACTGAACAATAAATCATATTAGAACGATTGTTGAGGAATCACACAGAAGATTGGAGTAATGTATGCAGAAAAATCAGCTTTGCCATCACAGGAATCAATTAAATGTATTTAATTATGTAAATTACAAAGGCGGCCTTGTTGAGCATAAAGTGACTGTTCATGTTTATGAAAGAAATCTATTGACCTTACACACATATTATTTGTAATATCAATTATTTCAAATGTAAGAAATGTACACTTTCACAGATGTTTTTCACTTATACCATCTAGTAGATGATTAGTAGAACCAGCAGATGGCGTTACAGATTCAGTCTAACTAGAACCATTTGATTCACTTCGTATTTTATAGGGGACGAAGAAGAATCCGAAGATGATGATTATATATTTACTGAAGATTGGAAAAAGGTAGACGCTAGATGATTTTCTTTCAAATTATAATTGTTTTACTTCAAATGGATTTCAGACATTTGGATTTTTTTCTTCTGTCATTCCTAGGAGATCATGGTTGGTTCAATGTATCAAGCTGAGACTCCTGTTGGCCTGTGTAAATATAAGGACAATGAAAAAGGTGTCAGAACTGAAGGATATGCTGATTTAGATGTTTCTTCTATACTACACTTAATATGTATACAAGGCCTCTAGAAGTATATGTTTAGTTTTTCTTCATCTCTTTGTCTCTTTATTTCTATTTTAGTTTATGAGAATGACGATCAGCTTTTGTGGAATCCAGAGTTAGTTCCAGAGGAAAAGGTTGTAGAGTTTTTATCTGAGGCCTCTAAACACAGTGGAGAAGAAGCTGGTGTCCATGCCATTCCCGAAGGATCTCACGTCAAAGACAATGAACAGGCAGGTCACCATCCAATGGCGTATTCCCTTAATTCATATTGCTGATGCCTTTTGACATCATATTGTAACCTGACTGCAATTTATTTGATCATATTTCAGGCTCTTTATGAATTGTTTAAATGCAACTTTGATGCTGAAGAAGCTTTAAGAAAATTGAAATTTAATGTGAAACCTGCCAAAGGTGAGTTTATTACATATTTGTTTATGCAACAGTTTTTTAAATATAAAGTGATTGACATAATCATGTTAATCATGTAATCATGTTAACCGAGAGTACGAATTTTGGCCGATTAATAATACTTTATTAATCGCGGGCGAACACTGTGATTTTTTTTTTTTTTTTTTTTTTTGCTGTTTTATGAGCAGATGATTATTTTCTCTCAGGAAAAATCTAGTGGAAATCGGTTGTGCTGGCACGTTGCGGCTCGTGTCGTGCAGAGAACCTCTCGACCTCATGATAATTTTTAAATATGTCTAAAAAGTTTGGGACCTGACGGCTTAAATTCGTGTGGTGTGTGCGGTTGAATGAGCCGATTTGTCGATCTATCTGAATTTGACCAATCAGGAGCTGAAGCAATCCACAGAAAAAAGACAAAAATACCAGTGCCACAGCGAATTTGGACTATTGAAAGGGAATCCTACCACTTTATGATTTTAGTATCATAATGATTAGAAATGCACAATTTTTAGTGAACTTGATAAATGTTGCACATCTGTTTTGCTGTGCTCAAATGAATGCCTTTCAACTTGTGTGCAAAATTTAATTAATGTGCAGCAATTTGTACAAATGGTGTCTGTGTATGTGTTGTAGCCATAATAAGCGCAATTAGTTTCATATTTATTATAATGTTTCTTTTTCCCCATCTATGTTGATTATGAAAAGTATAGATTACGCAATATATCGGGAGACATGGCCAGATACTGTATGATTTTGGCCACTTCATTACATCTTGTTTTGTAGAAAGCCTTTCTTTAAAGTGAATTGTATCTTAATTTTAATCAATTTTTTATCAACCAATTGCCTGGATTTAATTAACAAGAAGCAAATATAGCTGGATTTAGGCCTACAAATGCACAGCTTGATTGTTGCACGCACACATGTCAAAATAACGACATAACCACAACAACCGTTGAATTGTCCTGGTTTGAAACTGTTAATAGTAAGTGATCATTGTTACCAATTTGGTGAACATTGATTCCCCAGTCTGAGAAAGCAGAGTTTTCATCAGGGTTTTTGGCGCAGAACTTCGTGCGATTTCTTCGGAATTCAGCAGGTGGTAAAATTGTGTCCTATATCACTGCCTCCGTACGATTTTCTGTTAAATTCACTCGTAAAGTGTGCGTGGGCGTACGATCTTCCGACCGTCAGAATTCGCACAGTGTTCGCTGCCTTTAATATGTTAATAGTATAGTTTAAACGGTTTAAAAAGTAATTTAAGTAAATGTGTAATTTAATAATTTTTCAAGATATTATTTGCTGCATGGTTTGCTGCATGGTTAAATAGTATACTACACATAATAAATGTGCATTTTTGAGAGAGAAAAAAACAGAACATAAGTCTCATTTTATTGTTCAGAAATTTTAGTTCCCTCACTAAAACCACAAATCCTTTAAATTGAATGGTATTCAGAACAGCAGTTGAGCAGTCAGTCAGTGTAATTTTTCATGTGTTTGGTTGACTATTTTATTTTGATAATGAACAGGCTGCGATGTCAGGTTAGCAATACAATACTATAACTATTTTGTGTGTCTGTGCATGAGGCGCCTGCACAGGTTATTTCCTTATATAACAGCGAAAACAACTTAGAATACTCCATTTATGGTCATACAGATAAGAGTAAGACATTTTGATTTGTAGCAGCAGCATGTTCTTTTCGAAACTCTTGACTTCTATCTTGTAATGTTTCTTTTTTTTTTCAGAATGTTATTTTGGGGATTCTAAAAAGGTAGCAGCTTAAGCGCTAGCAGCATCCAAGCCTGTGATAAAGGAGCTCTCATTATGTCAGTGAACATCCTCTAAATGTGTCACCTTAACTCAAATCTCTCTCTCCCTCAGAGGAAATGTCAGTTTGGACGGAAGAGGAGTGTCGAGGTTTTGAACAAGGACTCAAAGCTTACGGGAAAAATTTCAGCTCAGTACAAGCAAACAAGGTATATATTCCTCACCTCCTCATTTCAAAACAGTCTTTACTGTTGGATTAGTGAATCGTTTAGAGTGATCAGTTGGTGAACTTGGCTGTTTTTATTGTTCATATAGGTAATTTTTACTTAATTAAAATTTTCCAGGTGAGAACTAGATCTGTAGGGGAATGTGTGGCCTTTTATTACATGTGGAAGAAATCTGAGCGTTATGATTTCTTTGCACAGCAAACCAGGCTTGGAAAAAGAAAATACAGCCTTCGTCCCGGTGTCTTGTAAGTCAAGTCGTCTGTACCATGTGGCACATTAAAGGTCACAAGTCCTCTAATTAAACTCTGTGTGCATAGAATCAGATGCTGTGGAAGGTCATATCATTCCGTGTGTTTGTTTGGCATTACAGGGATTATATGGAGTGTATTTTGGATGAGAGGGAGAGCTCTGAGTCCAGTGGATCTTCTGTTCTTCCTCCCACCTCTTCAAACTGCTGCAAACACCCATCAGAGCCAGAGAGTGACTCAAACGCTCACAACGGTCAGGCTCACCATTACTCCAGTCTTCAGTCAAATGATTATTCAGAAAATATTCCAATATGCTGATTTCTTATACATTTTCTTATTATTTTCAGTGTTCAAAACAAGTGTCAGTGTTAGATACATTTTTCGTTTCCACTTTAATTTAAGATGCCCTTTTTTTTGACAGACTTACTATATTAAGTACATGTAATTGTTATAGGGAGACTAAAATAAAGTGTAACCCATTTTTCTTCAGAATTCGGTAAAACTTTACAATAAGGTTTCGGTAACACTTTACAATAAGGTTCATTAGTTAACATTAACTAAGAATGAACAATATTTCTACAGCATTTGTTAATCTTTGTTAATGTTAATTTCAGCATTTACTAATACTTAATAAAATCTTGTTACATTAGTTAATGCACTGTGAACAAACATGAACAAGCAATGAACAGTTGGATTTGTATTAACTAACGTTAACAAAGATTAACAAAAACAGTAATAAATGTATTGCTCATGGTTAGTTCATGACGTTAATACATTAACTACTGTTTAATAAATGAACCTTATTGTAAAGTGTTACCAAGGTTTCTGTGTCAACATTATTTACTACATTAGCTAACATGAACTAATGATGAACTTCTACAGTATTTATTAATCTTAGTTAATGATTATCTATTAACATTTATTAATCAATTTTTAAATTTAAAAGTTTTATCTGTTAACTTTATTGCACTGCGAACGAACATTAACAGAGGTTAATAAATGTAAAAATATATTGCTCATTGTTAGTTTATGTTTATGTTTATGTTCGTTAACTAGGAATAAATGCCATATTATAAAGTTACCCAGAATTCTTTACTATTACTTTTGATCAGTTCAAATTATTATGAATTGCCCAAATTAGTATTTGTGGAATAAAAGTATTAATCAAAAACGTTTTTACTCTAAGCAGGATTATGATCATATCACAATTTTTTATGTTGGTTTTGTGCAACTGAGCAATACAGCCAAAATAATTTGCTCATTTAAAAAATGCAGCCCAACAAGGTAACAAAAGTTAAATAAAATAAAATGACTGACCAAAATGTTTTATTTATTTATTTTTATTTCACAGGTATAGGGAACCATTCCTCCCAGGACCTTCTCTGCGTCCGAGATGAGATATCTCAGAAAAACGTCTCTGCCATGTGTCCAGATATTTCCAAAGCGAACACACCACCCCACTCTAACCTTGACACCAGCAGCCCGAGCGCACAAGTCATGGAGATCACAGTCAAACAGGAGGAAGATGAGCACTCTGGACGACCTCTGAAAAGGCTTAGGACTGACACAGACCCTAACAGGGAAGGCTCTGTCCCCCACAATGAAACAGAAACCATCTGACTTATCAGCAAAAGCCCAGAAAAAAAAAAAAGACTGAACTCCAGGTACACAACTCCTGACCTCAGATGAGGGTGTTTAATGCTAGGGAGATAGAATCTGTTTTTAGCATGAAGGTAGCCCCAGAAGTGTGTGTGTGTGAATTTCAGGGATGCAGATGAAGCACATTTATGTCCTCCTATTACTGTCGCTGAGCTCAGTTTATATGTTAAACACTCACGGTAGACTTTCATTTCAGACTGTAACTCTACCACTGTAGCACTATTTATTAATATAGATTATCAATGTTATCATGCTTGCTCTAGGTGGTTTAAAAGAAATATCTGACAGCTTACTGTATTTTATTGTGAAACTTTGGTCATTTGGTGTGCATAACATTGTTCTAGCTTTAAATGCTAGCTTTTAAATGCCCTTTTGGTTTTCTAAGAAGAATAATGCTGTAAATATTCAAAATCTAAAATTATGATAACATACACATTTTGTATTTGGGACTTTTTGAATAATTCAACACTATAACATTCCATTCTTTTCATTTCTGAATTTCCTATTTGACCAAAGTGAATGGTTGATATTGGTCTTTTAAAAAAGCATTTTCAGAAGATATTTCCTCTTTATATGAAATAATGTTTTATTTTTGTATTTGATAGCTATTTATTTTTTTTAATCAGATGAGGCCAGTAGACAGAGTATATTTGTATAGGCTGGAGTGAGTAGTGTTGAATCAAAAGGCAGAGCAGAAATGAATGGTGCTATTTATTCATTTAGTGACTGAGAAAGTCAACCCATCATTAAGATAACATCCTATTGCGTTTTTCTAGGACCTTGGTTAGTCCTGTCAGAAATGATAAAGGAAAGTGGAATCAACAGTTTGCATGAATTGGTTGTAATCCGTGTCTGCATAGCTCAGGAAACTAAGAACAGAAACATTATAGGGTGTGTCAAATAGCTGTCCGTTTCAATTAGTGAACCACTCATTCATTAAACTCAAGACTATTTACCCAAATACATTGTCTTTTGTGATTACTGAAGTGAATCTGACTTTGTCACCTAGTTTTTACATGAGTGCATTGTATGCTGAATAAAAGCTACGAATGGGTTGGGTTTAGTTTGAAGTATATGTATTTTCTTGTGTGTTTTTTGTTTTGTTGGTTATCTGTCATTGTAGTCAGACCTTATGAGAGACACGGTCACACCAAGCAAATATACTCTCTGTAAAACTAGATGTAACTACGGAAAGCCGTTTTAGCTTAAATTGTATCAAGCCTTAATTGTTGTAATTGTATTTTTACTTGTAAGAATTTAATTAGAGAGCTCTACAATTCAATTCTTACTAGTAAAAATACAATTAGAGCGCTCTCTAATTCAATTCTTACTAAAATGACAAAAATACAATTACTATAAGAGAGCTCTACAAATGAATTCTTAAGCCTAGTTCACACTACGTGATTTTAAGCCCGATTTAAGCCCGATTTGCAAATCGTTGAGTCGCCGACAAGTCAGGGTGTTATCGCGTGCAAATCGCGGGCGATTAGCGGACGATTAACGCTCGCCAATCCGTTAGTGTGAAAGAGCCAACAACGCATCAAAGACAGCTCGCAGACAGGTCACCGAGCTCAGAAAAATATCTAGCCTGCTAGATATCTCGAGCAGTCGCGCGACTCAATCTCAGTGATGTCATGAGTACAGCCAATCATAGCAACGCATGGGTTGAGGACACCAGGTAAATCTTATTTTTTCTTTTTTTCTTTTTCTTTTTTTTTTTCTCAGAGCAGATCGTCGAGCAAACAGTGTGCAGCACTAGTTTCTGTCTGACGTCCATATTCGCGTGTTGTGTTCTTCTCTGTAGTTTCGCGTCATTTCTGGTTCGTTTTATTGCGTGGTTTTTCGTTACAAAACATGGTTTCTAGACCAGATAGAATCGTGTTGTTGTCAACTCGTTATTTGTTTGATTATTTTCAGGATTTAGACCGTACTATAGTACTGAAACAGCTCTCATTGAGTCACAAATGATATGCTCTTATCATCCTATCGTGGTTGTATCTCTATGCAGTGCGTTGTTAACTCGTGTAGTGAGTTACCTCCTGTTGTGGATCAATCACGTTGTGTTGTGTGGTGTGAACAGCTAAACAACTTGAACACTCATGATTTCACTGAGAGCAAGTCATGTAATGTGAACTGCACAGTTCAGCCCAACATTTTAAAATCATGTAGTGTGAACTAGGCTTTACTTGTCATATGTCTCCTTTAACTTTAATTACAAAGCTCTCTAACTGATTTTTTACTAGTAAGCATTACAATTAGAAAGCTCTCTAATTCAATTATGACTAGTAAGAATGCAATTACAGAGCTCTAATTGATTTTTTTTTACTAGGAAAAAAATATAAAGATATGTATAATTGCAGAGCTCTGTAATTGAAGCTGTTACTAGTAAGAATTGAATAGAGAGCTCTCTAAATAAATTGTTACTAGAAAATTATTGAGATATTTATAATGGCATAAATGCTACGTAGGATCTCAATATCTCAGCTCAGGAAGGGTCTAGAGCCTCCATTTTTGCACTCAGGTCTAAGTCTCATGGCCCTCTATCAGAATCCAGAGTCCTACCCTGTCGTTTTTTTCCCTTCCAGAGCTGAGATCAAAATAGAAAATTTCGACCCGAAAAAAAAAACGACAGTGTTACCCCTTTCGGTTTTTTTTTTTTCGTTTTTGGGCGAAAAATTAAGTTTCTCCAATCTTCTCAAAACTCTGGATTCTGATAGAGGGCCACGAGACTTTGACCTGAGTGCAAAAATGGAGGCTCTAGACCCTTCCAGAGCTGAGATATCAAAATTCAAAATTTCGACCGAAAAAAAAAAACGACAGTGTTACCCCTTTCGTTTTTTTTTTCATTTTCGGGCGAAAAATTAAGTTTCTCCAATCTTCTCAAAACTCTGGATTATAATATAGAGGGCTGTGAGACTTTGACCTGAGTGCAAAAATGGAGGCTCTAGACCCTTCCAGAGCTGAGATATCAAAATTCAAAATTTCGACCCGAAAAAAAAAAAACGACAGTGTTACCCTTTCGTTTTTTTTCGTTTTCGGGCGAAAAATTAAGTTTCTCCAATCTTCTCAAAACTCTGGATTCTGATAGAGGGCCACGAGACTTTGACCTGAGTGCAAAAATGGAGGCTCTAGACCCTTCCAGAGCTGAGATATCGAAACTCAAAATTTTCGACTCGAAAAAAAAACGACAGTGTTACCCCTTTCGTTTTTTTTTCATTTCGGGCAAAAAATTAAGTTTCTCCAATCTTCTCAAAACTCTGGATTATGATAGAGGGCTGTGAGACTTTTACCTGAGTGCAAAAATGGAGGCTCTAGACCCTTCCAGAGCTGAGATATCAAAATTCAAATTTTCGACACGAAAAAAAAACCGACAGTGTTACCCCTTTCGTTTTTTTTTCGTTTTCGGGCGAAAAATTAAGTTTCTCCAATCTTCTCAAAACTCTGGATTCTGATAGAGGGCCACGAGACTTTGACCTGAGTGCAAAAATGGAGGCTCTAGACCCTTCCAGAGCTGAGATATCGAAACTCAAAATTTCGACCAAAAAAAAAAACGACAGTGTTACCCCTTTGTTTTTTTCGTTTTCGGGCGAAAAATTAAGTTTCTCCAATCTTCTCAAAACTCTGGATTCTGATAGAGGGCATGAGACTTTGACCTGAGTGCAAAAATGGAGGCTCTAGACCCTTCCAGAGCTGAGATATCAAAATTTCGACCCGAAAAAAAAAACGACAGTGTTACCCCTTTTTTTTTTTTTCGTTTTTCGGGCGAAAAATTAAGTTTCTCCAATCTTCTCAAAACTCTGGATTCTGATAGAGGGCCATGAGACTTTGACCTGAGTGCAAAAATGGAGGCTCTAGACCCTTCCAGAGCTGAGATATCGAAACTCAAAATTTCGACCCGAAAAAAAAACGACAGTGTTACCCCTTTCGTTTTTTTCCGTTTTCGGGCGAAAATTAAGTTTCTCCAATCTTCTCAAAACTCTGGATTCTGATAGAGGGCCACAAGACTTTGACCTGAGTGCAAAAATGGAGGCTCTAGACCCTTCCAGAGCTGAGATATCGAAACTCAAAATTTCGACCCGAAAAAAAAACGACAGTGTTACCCCTTTCGTTTTTTTCGTTTTCGGGCGAAAAATTAAGTTTCTCCAATCTTCTCAAAACTCTGGATTATGATAGAGGGCCACGAGACTTTGACCTGAGTGCAAAAATGGAGGCTCTAGACCCTTCCAGAGCTGAGATATCGAAATTCAAAATTTCGACCCGAAAAAAAACGACAGTGTTACCCCTTTCGTTTTTTTCGTTTTCGGGCGAAAAATTAAGTTTCTCCAAATTCTCTCAACTCTGGATTATGATAGAGGGCTGTGAGACTTTGACCTGAGTGCAAAAATGGAGGCTCTAGACCCTTCCAGAGCTGAGATATCGAAACTCAAAATTTCGACCCGAAAAAAAAACGACAGTGTTACCCCTTTCGTTTTTTTCGTTTTTGGCGAAAAATTAAGTTTCTCCAATCTTCTCAAAACTCTGGATTCTGATAGAGGGCTGTGAGACTTTGACCTGAGTGCAAAAATGGAGGCTCTAGACCCTTCCAGAGCTGAGATATCGAAACTCAAAATTTCGACCCGAAAAAAAAACGACAGTGTTACCCCTTTCGTTTTTTTTCATTTTCGGGCGAAAAATTAAGTTTCTCCAATCTTCTCAAAACTCTGGATTCTGATAGAGGGCCACGAGACTTTGACCTGAGTGCAAAAATGGAGGCTCTAGACCCTTCCAGAGCTGAGATATCGAAACTCAAAATTTCGACCCGAAAAAAAAAACGACAGTGTTACCCCTTTCGTTTTTTTTCGTTTTCGGGCGAAAAATTAAGTTTTCTCCAATCTTCTCAAAACTCTGGATTATGATAGAGGGCTGTGAGACTTTGACCTGAGTGCAAAAATGGAGGCTCTAGACCCTTCCAGAGCTGAGATATCGAAATTCAAAATTTCGACCTGAAAAAAAAAACGACAGTGTTACCCTTTCGTTTTTTTTTCATTTTCGGCGCGAAAATTAAGTTTCTCCAATCTTCTCAAAACTCTGGATTATGATAGAGGGCTGTGAGACTTTGACCTGAGTGCAAAAATGGAGGCTCTAGACCCTTCCAGAGCTGAGATATCGAAACTCAAAATTTCGCCGAAAAAAAAAACGACAGTGTTACCCCTTTCGTTTTTTTTTTCGTTTCGGGCGAAAAATTAAGTTTCTCCAATCTTCTCAAAACTCTGGATTCTGATAGAGGGCCACGAGACTTTGACCTGAGTGCAAAAATGGAGGCTCTAGACCCTTCCAGAGCTGAGATATCGAAACTCAAAATTTCGACCCGAAAAAAAACGACAGTGTTACCCCTTTCGTTTTTTTTTCATTTTCGGGCGAAAAATTAAGTTTCTCCAATCTTCTCAAAACTCTGGATTATGATAGAGGGCTGTGAGACTTTTGACCTGAGTGCAAAAATGGAGGCTCTAGACCCTTCCAGAGCTGAGATATCGAAACTCAAAATTTCGACCCGAAAAAAAAAACGACAGTGTTACCCCTTTCGTTTTTTTTCATTTTCGGGCGAAAAATTTAAGTTTCTTCAATCTTCTCAAAACTCTGGATTATGATAGAGGGCTGTGAGACTTTGACCTGAGTGCAAAAATGGAGGCTCTAGACCCTTCCAGAGCTGAGATATCGAAACTCAAAATTTCGACCCGAAAAAAAAACGACAGTGTTACCCCTTTCGTTTTTTTTTCATTTTCGGGCGAAAAATTAAGTTTCTCCAATCTTCTCAAAACTCTGGATTATGATAGAGGGCTGTGAGACTTTGACCTGAGTGCAAAAATGGAGGCTCTAGACCCTTCCAGAGCTGAGATATCGAAACTCAAAATTTCGACCCGAAAAAAAAACGACAGTGTTACCCCTTACGTTTTTTTCATTTTCGGGCGAAAATTAAGTTTCTCCAATCTTCTCAAAACTCTGGATTATGATAGAGGGCTGTGAGACTTTGACCTGAGTGCAAAAATGGAGGCTCTAGACCCTTCCAGAGCTGAGATATCAAAATTCAAAATTTCGACCCGAAAAAAAAACGACAGTGTTACCCCTTTCGTTTTTTTTTTCATTTTTGGGAAAAAAATTAAGTTTCTCCAATCTTCTCAAAACTCTGGATTATGATAGAGGGCTGTGAGACTTTGACCTGAGTGCAAAAATGGAGGCTCTAGACCCTTCCAGAGCTGAGATATCAAAATTCAAAATTTCGACCAAAAAAAAAAAAACGACAGTGTTACCCCTTTCGTTTTTTTCATTTTCGGGCGAAAAATTAAGTTTCTCCAATCTTCTCAAAACTCTGGATTATGATAGAGGGCTGTGAGACTTTGACCTGAGTGCAAAAATGGAGGCTCTAGACCCCTCCAGAGCTGAGATATCAAAAATTCAAAATTTCAACCCAAAAAAAAAA